>JAAGKR010003069.1:17738-57222 GCA_011419295.1 Clarias macrocephalus
CAACACTCCTTTTCCGACAGACCACGCCTCCCGCGTTCTGATTGGCTCACGGTCATCACTCTGATAGGAAGGCTACTGGAGCTGTGAATTATTATCCATTCACAGTGCAGGGTGGGATTTATCAGAATACGGATAGGGAATAAAACACTCGAAGCCTGTAGAACTTCGCGCTTTTTTCCAAGGCAACATACATAAGTGCCTGCAATAAGTGAAGCCTGATTTATTTAGTTATTTAAATTTTAAATTAAACAGAATTATAAGAATAGTCATGTATAGTAACTACCAGCTATAACTACTTTACTAAAAACAATTTATGAATCAAAACAAGTGAACTGTGTGCAATATTGCAAGCGAAATCTGAGACCACCCTGGGTGTCACGTGATCACAGGGTCCTTTTGCCTCTCACGCCGTCTGGTCCTGCAAGGGTATAAAAAAAATACCACCAGGGTGCACCAGCAGGTGGCGGTAATGTAACACAGTGGATGCAAACTGCCCGTACACACCAAGACTTCAATATATAACTTCCCTCAGGCTTTATTATGATCACGAGGGAAATCATAAATCAAGACTTGTGGTCTTTTATAGGATAAAAAAAAATTAATCTGCTAAGATTTGTAACACTCCCTAGTGCCACTGGTTATTGGAACAGACATGTAGAAATGATTGACTGGAAAAAAAAAGTATGGTCTCTACCTCAAAAGTAATTAATAATTAAAAAGGTGAATATACAAGAATATTCATAGATGCTGTCTTACAAAGACATTTATGAAAAGACTCAAGCAGGACATCTAACTGGCAGCTGCCCCAAATCTGTATCGTTTGCCCCATGCTTCTCCCACGGTCAACTGTGTGTCACATGTTTAAGAGAGAAAGTGTTTGTTGCTTGCTAAACCCTGTACGAATAATTTTTGTAGTGGAACATAAAGAAACAAAGTCGAGAATACACAATCAAAACCAAAGCCTCGTGTCTTCAAATATTTCCCCCCTCTTTTCCCCTTTCTCTTTTCATTGTGTATGCCCATGGTTCCCACAAGGGGGAGCCAAAGAGCATAAATAGTGCACGAACCTTTGTCTGCTTTGAGGCTTGTGTGGTTGTTGGAATTAGATTTGCAGATGTAAAATAAGATCTTAATCACACACTAACAGCATAATTCAAAATCTACAAAAAAAAAAACACTACGGAAAAAAATTATTTTGGTTTTCACTTAGTAGGTGACAATAGTTTGGCTTCTTACCAGGCCACACCTCTGTGACCACTGAGCCACTGGGACCTGGGCTCACAACCAGTTTTGTTAGGTTGCTAATGGACTATCTTGCTCATTCTCATGTTTCCTGCATTAAGAAATAACTTTTAAGAATGAACCTACATTTCTGAGATACATAAAAGTGCTGATGACCTGTTGGTATCAAAAAATAAAGTAAGGCTGTATTTTATTTTGGGATTTTCATATTTTGGCCCATCCATGTGCCCTCCCGCACATCGAGTGACGGACACCCACCCTGGACATATATCCATCATTTCTGTGGCAGTTACTTAAGGGGTCGGGTTGCCAGTTTGGTCAATTTGGGAACGCCAGTTAGTTGGGCAGTGGTGGCTCAGAGGACTACGGCACTGAGTTACTGATCGGAAGATTGGTGGTTTGATTCCCAGCTCAGCTGGGTTGCTGTTGTTGGGCCCTTGAGCAAAGCCCTTAACCCTAACTGCTCCAGGGGTGTTGCACCATGGCTGACCCTGTGCTCTGACCACAGTTACACTGGGATATGCGAAGAAGGAATTTCACTGTGCTGTACTGTAAAAATGCTTTATTACTTTACTAACCTACTTTACTAACCTAAAGGCTTTATTACTTTACTAACCATGTCTTTATATAATCTTCTTTTTCTTCTTATTCCTGCTCCCGTTAGGGGTTGCCAGAGTGGACCGTTTGTCTCTGTGTACCACTTATTCCCTTGTTACTCCAAACTCCTGCATGTCCTCCATAACCACATCCATAAACCTCCTCTTGGGCCTTCATCTTCTCCTCCTGCCTGGCGCCTCCATCTCTAACATTCTCCTCCCAATATAGCTTCATCCCTCCTCTGCACATACCACCTTTTATATGTGACGTAACAGTAGGCCTAACATTAGGCAGTGTCATCATCAACTTTCACGTCATACTGCGAGCGTATCACGGGCGTTCCATTGGAGCAGCTTTATTTGATTCATAAAATATGAATCAAATAAAGTATTGAACAAAATAAAAAGAAACAGAGTAGACTAGAACCCATGTAGTAAATTAAACCTGTCCTTGCAGTCTTCTCTTTTGCCAGCAGGGGCCGCCAAAAACCACGAAGCAATATCAAGGGATTCCATTAAAACAGCCGGATTTTGGTTCCTGGTGTTTCGCTTTGCTCCCGGCGTGGTGTTTTATGGAAAATTCGACTCAATTGGCTTCGGTAATATGCAGTTTTAATAGAAATATTAAAACATATGATTTAATACGAGCTAAATAACGTTGGGGCGTGGGAAGGGTTGTGCGCATGCGCGTTACCAGACCGTACAGATGTGAGGGACACACATCCAGTGCATGCACACTCCCACCAGGCTGGCACTACAACAATACCCGCATGTGCTTCCTTGAAATTATCTGTAGGATAGAAAACAACAATAGAAAAATATAAACAGGCTGTATGACTGAAATCATTCGTTCCACCACGTGCTGGGTATTTCATTAATATCTTAATAAAAGTGATAGTTTCAAGATAATTCTTAATGTTTCAAGATAATCCTTGATCATGGCATGGCTTCAGCCCTCTCATGTATGCTGATGTCATAAGTGCATAAAAAAAAGGCTTTGATTTTCATTCTTTGATGTTTTTCTTGTCTTTGATCAATTTCTGTGCAAGCAGTTGGGGTGGTGGATGGCTAGTGTGTGTGAGTGTGTGTGCTTGCATGTACACTGTATGTATGTATGTGTAGTGAACTCTCTCGCTGCTATTGGGTGAACACTAGGGGAGGAGGTGTGTTCAGTCCCACAGTATAGAGCTTGTGTTATGGAGCGCTCTGCTACCCCCCTTCATAGTCCTCAATAGCGAGTGTGCTGCAGCTCCGGATGCTGTGTGTGCGTGTGTGTGTGTGTGTGTGTGTGTGTGTGTGTGCATGAGGGGAAGAGAGGAGGGACTGCTTCTCTGAGCCCAGGTTTGCAGGTCTGATTTGCCTCTGCAGCAGTAGAAAGGGAAGAAAGGTGAGATCAAGCATTGTTTTTCTGTCATCAGATGCATCATTCCACAGCTCCATCTCGTATGCATTTTCACTTCTTCTTTTCTGTCTCATTTATTCCTCTTGTCTTGCAGTAGCCTGACTGTCTCTAAGGTTAGCGTGTGAGACGAGGCAGGAAGGCAGACATCACTAGAGTCTTAGCTTCATCTTACATTTCATATCCTTTTGCATGTCATTTTATGTACACATCTCATCGGTTTCAGGTTTGTTTTAAGATGTTTCAGTCAAGCCCTCCCTCCCACCTCCTCCCTTCTCTCCGCCGGGCTGCAGTAATATCATCCAGCTGCCTGTTCCCGAGCCAAGGGTCACCCGAGCCCAGAGCGGTGCGTTTGATCAGGTTTTTAGTGCAGCACTGCTCTCATTATGCTGGATTGCTTCATCTAGCGATGACACTCTTTACTGCTGCCCGCAAAATGACAGAGAGCTTGTCCCGAGCTTTACAGCAAGGAAACGAGATCGCTCAAAGAAGCCGAGATTGCACTGCTCTCCTGAGGCAGGGGGAGACTGTAAAGGAGGTCCTGTGGGACTCTTCTAGCTGCTTGATTCATGGCAGCTTATCAAGAGCAAACATGTTTGCGTCTTCGTTTGGACCTGAGAATCCGAAGAGCTTGTTTGAAATCAATTAATGCAACGCTGTGTTCAAGTCTTATATCACATTTATACCACTCAATTTCCTGTAAATATACAATGAAGATCAGCCAATATGGACATCTAAAAAGAATCCACTAGCTGCTTCTCCATCTAATACATCTACGGCATAGATGGAATGTATATTGTATGCTTTCTGAATGCGGTAGTCATTGCTTTTTCCATCTACATAATAGATTTTTTCGCGTGGAAATTGGGGTTCAAACTGCTGTTCGGATGTCGATACTGGACGTCTAGAAGTGTTGATTAATTGCAACCGCCAAAGTAATGCTGAGTGTAATTCCGATCATAGGTGTTTATCAATGCGCCCTTTCTAATTCATTATCGTTTCCATAGTAACAGCTGAGCTACCTGCATGGCAGACGCTGTAAATAATCGATGGCAGGTGAAAATGTGTCTAATCATCTGCATATGTGTAGTGGGTTTCAGGAAGGAGGTTAACATTTGGAAGGAGTCTTCAGCGTCAGTGCTTTAGGTTTTTTAACACAGAAAACAAGACATACGATTTTGCACTATGTATTTTTTTTTTTTAGGTAATATGACAGGCTAAGATGGTGTTTATTTCCGTTTGTCTGTGTGTCCATACGTACATTTGTGAATTCGACTGAAGTTCTCAGGATCTCGTGGCTGGGATATATATATATCTATATATATATATATATTTTTAATTTCATTTTGGGATTAATAAATTAATTTAACTATCTATCTATCTGTCCTTTTATCCGTCTGTCTGTCTATATGTCTGTCTATCCATCCATCCATCCATCCATCCATCCATCTATCCCTTTTTTATCTGTCTGTCTGTCTATATATCTTTGAATGGTCATTATAACCTGCAGATGAATTGATCCAAACAGGGTCAAGGTCAAAGCAAGGTCAAATGTCTGGAATAATATTTCTTCAATCGCCTTGAGGGTATGCGAGGCATACACATTAGTCATAAATAATTCTTGGTGATAGAGGTGTTTCTGTTAATACTGTCAGTGCTGAGTTCTACTTGTTGTTTTGTTAACTTCAAGAGAAACGAACAGATAGTAAGGGAATCATCATCGTTTATAGCTGTTATAACAGTAAAAATAATAACAAAATGTGAATTGCTGAGGTATAAGTGGATAGAAACAACTCAAGACATGCTAGTTATGCGGAAGTATCCATTGTTTTCCTATAGTAGTACGTCAAGTAATGTTTCATCTCATGCAGAATGTTGACATGGGCAGCACATGCTAGTATTGTGGTCTCGCATCTCCAGGGTCAAGTGTTTGTGGAGTTTGCATGTTCTCCCCGTGCATGGAGGGTTTCCTCCGGGCTTTTCGGTTTCCTCCCACAGTCAGAAGATATGCAGAGTAGGCTAATTGGTGTTCGCAAAATCACCCGTAGTGTGTGAATGAGTGTGGTGTGTGTGTGTGTGTGTGTGTGTGCCCTGTGATGGATTTACTGTACCAGGTGTACCCCGCCTTGTGCCCGTAGTTTCCTGGGATAGGCTCCAGGCTCCCTGCGACAGGATAAGCAGTATAGAAGATGAATGAATGAAGAATGATCAATGTAGAAATGTAAACATGGGAATACTGTATATCCATGCATATGCTTGGGGACTCTGATCTGAAAAATAAGAAAAGAAAAGTAGGTAACAAGAATTAGTTTTTACTGTGTGTTGGAAATGTGGATAAAAGGCATCTGTCTCATGAACTTGCAGCTAATTTCTATACAACATGTGTTGTATACTTGATTTGTAAGGGTGCCTAGTGGCGAGGCATGTGTTCCAAGGGGCCACGAAGAGGTTCTGATGTTTTCCACAGCATGATGACTAACGTCTCTGTGCACTCTAGTGAGAACTTTCTAACATTTTTTTTTGTCATACCAAGGATGTGATCATTGTTCATTCCTTTTGCTCAGTGTTATTGTGCTCTTGTGCTACTTAACAATAACCTGTAGAAGACATGGTAGAAGTAGTAGCCATAGGAGGAGGAAGAAGAGGAGGACGAAGCGTAGACCTTCCTTATTCAATTACATGTATGAAATCTGAAATCCTCATATACTGTAAAGTAAGTACTCCTTAAAAAGTCACCAGACTAGAAATTAGAAATTATGTTCGAAAAATGCTTAGTATTGTTTTTTTTTTTTACATTCCTGCACAAAAATGTCCAATTCAATCCTCATTGCTGCTTAAATCACAGGTGGTAATCTGGCAACCTTATGTTTATTCTGCAGGTCCCTCACATTAGATGTCTTTTCTGAGCAATTGGTGTTGCAGCTGCATACCATGTGCTCAATTACTATGTTTCCAGGCAGAATCCTGAGCAGCTCGTATGTTACATAACCGAGAGGCTCCACCCTTCTTTACATCCACTGACAGCAGATGGCACACGCTCAAGCCACATCGGAGCCTATTCGATGACTGAACATTTTATCACCATTATTTTGAAGCTCATGCTGCGTATCTGAAACTCTGGGTTAATTGTTTGAGATTAAGTATGTCAGTTATTGCAGAAGGGTATTTCGGTCCAATTGTGAGCAATGACATTTAAGTGTATCATGACATTTGGAATCTGGGTCAGAAATGACCTAAATGCAACCAACGCATCTCCTAATGTTGTGTCAGAAATGGGTCGAATTCTCGGTGTCCTTGCTGGGTTACAGTCTGATCATCTAGGATGAGCTGTGATTGAGTTACTTTTATTTCACAGTGGGCCGAGTAAGGGTTAAGATCTTTGGGTTGGAAGAGGATAGGAGTTTTGGATCTGTTACAGGAATATAATGAACAACAGAGTATATAAGGGATGTTGCCTGGCTTAGTCGTGAGCGCCGTCTTCTTGTGCCTCCAGGGTCCGGGATCAATTCCCGTCTCGGGGTCTGTGTGTACAGAGTTTGCCTGCTTGGTGGGTTTCCTCAGGGTACTCCAGTTTCCTCCCACAGTCCAAAAACATGCAGATTAGTCTAACTGGCGTTCCCAAATTGCCTGCAGTGTGTGATGCGTGTGAGTGTGATGAATTGGCATCCCGTCCAGGGTGTCCCCCACCTAAGTCTCCTGGGATGGGCCCCCCACAACCCTGTATACAGGACAAAGCGGTATAGACGATGAGTGCGAGTGAGAGAGAGAGTGAGAGGAATGCCGATGAAGCAAGTGTTATCGCTCCGTATAACTGTTATCACTTTGTAACAGTCACAAACAGTTGCTCCTTCACAAGCTTGTCTTTTCCACTCTGTATTGAAGTTGATGAAATGGAAACATTAGTTTGTCGTGTTACAACGAATCCACAGAAATGCACAGCTTTACCTCGGACTGCTGGAAAGACCTGAGACTGGAGACTACTGTACTTCCCAAAATGCTATATAAATATTTCCCCACAGTAAACTTCACCATATTAACAACTGTACATTGAAGCGAATTGATTTAAGCATTCGTCTTCTCTTCTTTGGTATTAATTACAATATTTATAAATCTAAGTTTGTATCACACTGCGTCATGCTGATACCCTTTGCAGTGTTTTAATTTGAATATTGCAGTGGCGGTAGCACTTTATTTGAAGGGGACCTGTGCTGGGCTTTCATAACACACTCATAAGCACTGAGTCATACTGTATGAGCATGGTAAGCTTGAGAGAGTTTCGACTGTTGGACACTGTTCTATCGGTACTTTTCTATCTTAATCCTGTGAGTGATGAATTTGTCTTGTAATTGATGGCGTATTCATGAAGCTCTGAGATAATTTTACCTTTTGGAAGGAATGTGTAGGAGGATATGAAATGTGATACTGTGTGACTGAAGCTGTGGTCTGGTCTAGTTAAATATTATTATGAAACACATTCTAATACAATTTCAGTAATGTACGCGGGGCGTTCAAGTCAAACCGGGACTTTTCACAGGAAAGACGAACTGTATTTCTTGATATAATCCCATGCTGCACTAATGCGCTTAAACCAACTGAGATCTCTTAGTTAGCTAGCTGGTTCCGGTAAAGTTGTATTGTTAATTTATGTCGTTGCATGTATGTAGCACCTTGGTCCTGGGCGAACGCTGTTTCGTTTCACTGTGTACTGAACTTTATATGGTTGGAATGACAATAAAAGCCTACTTGACTTGACTTGACTTGACTTGACCAGTGTTTCACTAGTGCTTGGACACCATCAAGGTAGAAAATTTTCTCAGATCGACCTGCCTGCTTCATGTCTGAAACACTGGCCTCCCAGGAACTCCTTTAATGACCCAAACATGTGGAAATGACTTGGAGTGAGGTTAGGATGCGGCAGTCACTCCCAGCCGAGTTCCTGTAATTTGCAAGTGGTGTTTGTGAATGCTCGCGTGAACAGTTCCCACAGACAGATGGCTTTGAACCACCTTGGCCGTGATTGTTACTCAGGCATGTATAGACTTCTTTAAACATTTGCACTATTCAGATGTTATACTGCAGTTAAGAGTCTCATCACGAGTCTTCTGTAAATGTCAGTCAGCTTTATGGCTTCATTTTACAGAAATTCCATCACAAGTCCTGGTTTGATTTGAACATCCCTTGTAAATGAGTCAATGGCAGCATGGTGGCTTGGTGGTTAGTAGAGATGGTGGATAAATCTTTTAAAAATTCTTTTGCGTGGCAGTTCATGTATCATGTATTTTGGAGTCAATGTGTCGATACATGCCAAAAAAAAAAAAAAATCAGGATTTATTGATGTTTTTGTACCGCTTCTTGATTGCATTAGGAATCGTCATATGTGCACAAAGGCAGCGTTCTGTTATAATGGAATTCAAAAAGGATTGACCCCTGATCTTCTGCCACTCTAGTGGGCGTAAAGGCACTCAGTCACTGAGGAGACTTTTCTGTTGGAGAAGAGAATGTTAAGGCTTTTGAAGGTCATGTGTGATGGTCTGTGGGGGTGATCACTTGTCTCCTGTTTCCTTGCGAAGGACATTTCTCAGGATACAGACACGGGAACAATAGATGACATCACTGGTACACCTCCCGATAGATTCGTTTCTCATATGTGCAGCAAACATGAACAATAAAGCTGAGGAAGCACATGGTTTTGCAATGTGGTCCTAAGGTCCTCACCTCCAACTTGTTTAATTAAACAAGTTATTTCGGGTTAAGTTGATGCATAGGATTTGTAGTAAGACTGAAATAGCACTAAAGCATCCCCATGACATTTAGAAATGAACTCAGGGATATTTAATACTCAGTAGCCATTGAGATATTGAGATTTGTTAGTTGCATGTATTGTTTTTATGTGTTTTAATCAGAGGTATTAAACCTTCCGGAACATTCTGCTACTCCAAGCAGGTTTGTTTGTGTTTTCATTTATACTTCACACAGGTAACTTGTATTACTTATTCACTTAAATGCCTTAATATATAATGTACACAGGGTTTGCTGATGATCAATTTATATATATATACAGCATATAATATATATATAATACACATATACCTTAATTTGAGGTCACGGTTTGGAATGTTTTTGGTACTGTTAATAAGAAATTAATCTTATTATGAATTTATTTTGGGTACATAAAAACTAGTATAAACTTGTAAGCAATGGCGAGCTACCCATAGTTCCATGTACAGATAAGGAATGCACATAAAGGCACATACCTATTACCTCAAATATACCTGGGTGCAGAAATAAGCAAAGTAAAACTTCTTACTTTTAAATGATTTCTTCTGTATATAAAACTATGAGCTCTCGATTAATCAACATACTGACATATTTGTTTGTCCAATGTAAAACACCAACTGTACTATTCGCTATTTGGGTACTAAAGACCTATCTGTTTAGATATTTGGGTTTAAGGTCCACCCCCAAAAACAAACAAACAAACAAACAAACAAACAAACAAACAAACAAACAAACAAAAACCTTCCCAGTAATGTTTGATTGATGGTACTTGGTTTTTAATCTAGAAACCAGTGTAAGTATCCATACAATGACAGAAACTTCAAAGCGCTTTTGTAAGTCGCTCTGGAATAAGAACGTCTGCCAAATGTTTAAATGTAAATGTACTTGAGAAAGAAAAGACACATCACCATCCCAAGTTAGCTGCGTCACGTTTGATGTTTCACGAGGTAGTCATCTAGAATGGTTTTCAATTCACAGGCATGACACATTCAGGAGTTAATGTGTGACATTTCTTGACTTCTTAATGTGCTCTAGACCATCAGTTGTCTTTAGACAATCAGTTGTGCAGAGGAAGGGTGGGTACAGAGTCAATAGCCCTATTAGTGCTACTATGTACAACTACGGTACAAATCCATATTGTGGCAAGAAACACTCAGTTAAGTAGAGAAAAAAAAGACAGTACATCATTACTTTAAGAAATGAAGGTTAGTCAGTCTGAAAAATCTCAAAAACGTGAAAAGTGCAGTCGCCAAAACAACTACCTCTGCTGCAGAGGATAAGTTCATTAAAATGATCAGCCTCAGAAACCTCTGATTTACAGCACCTGAGATTATAAATGCTTCTCGGAGTTCAAGAGACAGACATATTTCAATATCCACTGTTCAGAGGAGACTGTGCGAGTCAGGCCATTGACCTAAGGTAAAGAAACCATTACTTTGGAAGAACACCAAGCAGAAGAGACTGGCTTGGGCCAAAAAAACTCATGGAAAGGATATTAGATCAGTGAAAAAATGGCCTTAGGTCTGATGTGTCCAAATGTGAGATTTTTGGTTCTAAATGCTACGTCTTTGTTAGATGTAGAGAGGATTAACATGTTCCTAATTGTGTGGTTCTCACTATGAAGCATGGAGGAGGAGGTGTGATAGTGTGTGGGTGCTTTGCTGGTGACACTGTTGGTGACTCAGTCAAAATTGATTGAGACACTCAACCAGCATGGCTACCAGATTATTTTGCAGCAACACGCCATCTCATCTGGTTTGTACTTAGTGGGACCGTTATTTGTTTTCCAATAATACAACAAACCCAAATGTACATCTAGGTTATGTAAGAGCTACTATATTTGTCCAAGAAGGAGTACCAATGGAGTGCTGCCTCAGATGACCTGGCCTCCACAATCATCTGATCCAAATCCAGTTGAGAAGGTTTGGGATGAGTTGGAGTGAAAAGTGAAGTAAAAGCAGCCAACAAGTATTCAACACTTCTGGGAACTCCTTCAAGATTGTTGGAAAACCATTCCAGGTGACCACCTGATGAGGCTGACTGAGAGAATGCCAAGAGTGTGCAAAGCTGTCATCAAAGCAAAAGCTGGCTACTTTCACACTCCCAACTCAAAAGTACTCAAGGGTTTGGGACTAAACGGCTAAATAGCCCTCTCAGTAAGGCAAATTGAAAAAAGGCTTCACTTTGCAGCATAAAGAATGGACTATGAAGCATTGAAAAAAGGCCATGTAGTCTGATGAGTCCCGATTTACCCTGTTCCAGAGTGATGGGTTCATCAGGGTAAGAGACATCATGAGTAGTGCCTACTGTACAAGCCTGAGGGGCAGTGTTACTGTATGATCTGGGGTTGTTTCTGTTGATCAGGTCTAGGATCAGCAACATTATGTGGCCAAAAGTGATGTCAACCGATGACCTGAATGTACTGAATGAACAGGTTTTCCCCCATCAACGGAATTCTTTTTCTTCCCTGATGGCATGGGCATATTCCAAGATGACGATGCCATGATTCACCACCTCAAATTATGAAAGAGTGGTTCAGGAAGCATGAGATTATTTTCACACATGGATTGGCCACCACAGAGTCCAGACCTTGACCCTATTGAGACTCTTTGACATGTGCTTGGCAGCAGATCCTTTGGGTGCTGTGGGTTGTAGGGTGGTGTCTGGAGCACTCCATGAGGGATCAATTGGAACGAGATCAGGGTTGTTAACTTAAAATGCACAGAGATCTATAGTGAACATTATAACTTTATAACCTTATATATACAGTATATAACATTAATATAGGAATGAGAACTTGGCTGAATAATGTTAGATAATAACAAGGAATATAAAGATGATGCTAGAATAATAAAGAATAATGCGTTATTCAAAAGAATTTCTCTTCACTATAATGATATAAGTTATAATGTATTAAATCATTTCTGCAAGGCTAAGTAAGTAATGGTGCAGTGGTTTCGCCTTATCTTTGTCATGTCCAATTTGCTGTTACATTTTTGATTTGTTAATGGGTTTGGAACTTAGAGCACCTCATACCAAACACTATCTTAAGGCATGCGGTAGTGGAGGAGGTTGGCTTTACAGATAGCAGCTTTAGTGTAATCCCTCATTTGTAGAAATGCTTTGAGCTTCATCAGGGTTTTAGTCTGATGACAGATGTGCTGCTCTGGAGGAAAAACCAGAAAATGTGTGTCCAGAGAGCTACTTTGTCTTCTCAGTGAACTCTATTCTTCTATACAGTCATTTGTCCCATTTTGAAGGTTCTTTTTGCCATCACCCATTAATCACATTGCTTTTGTCAGATATTACTTTTACTTCATGAGGTCCAAAAATTTGGACTTCCCATTTGGAATGAACACTAATGGTTGGTTTGGAGACGTTTAGCATGATTGTAGCACAGAAAAATACCACAGCTGTTTTAACTGTCATTAACAGTCATTATGGTGGGTCCGCCTCCTAATAAAATGCCAGCGGAGATGCATTGCCCCTTGGCCTCATTAGTTTTTTTTTTGTTCACTGCAGCATTATGAACACAGAGAAGCTTCTGTCTGTGAATGCTGTACCTGTGGTATGTGTCATGTCAGAGTTGTAAACCCTGTTCATTTTAAGTGAACATCATGGCAGCCAGTGCTCATGGCTCATGCTGTCTCTCTGCAGCAGAAGGGTTTAGCGCAGACGCTGATTAGCAACTAATGCAAAACGATAAGCCTGTGTGATTGAGCTTACGCAGATGGTTGCAACACTTTCAGAGCAGTTTAAATATTTGATACATCTCTTCGCAGCGCTCGCACTATTATGCACGGTGGAAAAACGATATAAACTAAAAATAGAAGTATTTCTCGCATGATATTAAAAGGGATTAAAAGATTCTACATTAGCATCCATTTAAATGATTCCCAAAGGAAGTGGGAAATTATTGCACAGGCCCAGATCCATTCTTGGAATATGGCACTGATTTTTATAACTTCAATATATTTGGAAGCAAAAAGTTACCATTTATCTGGGAATAAACATTAAAGAATCTATTATTATTTAGTATTACCTAGTATAGTAGTATAGTAGTAATAACTGGAGTGTGTTACATAATAGGAACCTTTTGCCTTCCTCTTATTTGCTTTACCCTTACCCAGACGGTGGGATTATAATTGTTCGGTTGTAAAATGTGAGACCTCACTTCACCTTTCTGTTCTTTTAGGAGCCCCTTCACAGCTTGAATCTGTCAAAGTATCAACACAAATCTGTGGCAAACTGATGCAATGCAAAGCAAGCACATTGTAGCAATAATTAAACAGATATAGAAGAGTCCAATGCCAAAAATGCACTTAAGAAGAAGATGTGATAAGAGTGAGCCAGGAAATATGGGCATAGCTCAGAGGAAAAAAAATAAAATGTTTAAAAATGTAGATCTGGCCTTGTCTGATCTGAAAGAAACTCTTCAATTGTAGATCACCTACCCGACTTTCTTGTAGTGCTCATTTAAAGAAGTGTGGCATGGCAAAGAACTACAGTAGACACAATATGCAATGGCACATGTCTTGATCATTTCCATTTTTATGTATTTCTTGATGAAGCATTTGTGGTTTAGTGTCATATGGACCATAATATTAACTGTGTTGCCTATGCTGTTATATTTCATGTCAAATCTCCCTAGTTATAGTCTGATTATATAGAGTCTGTATGATTCTCATTTTACTTCTTTTTGTTCTCCTGTCAATATATACGTCCTGCATTTGCATGTATGCCTCCACTACCCATACCTGACAACTGGAATGTGGTTTAAAATATAAAATTTGTTTTTATATATAAACTCTACTAGTATGAAACCAGAAACTCTGGGGAGAACCAAAAATAGAAATGTCAGTACTGTCAACATGGCCTGTAAGTTGGCTGCAGGGAAAACGCAAAAAAAAAAAAAAAAAAACGTGCAAGTTATTCCAGGACAAGGATTAAAAATCACTGGAGCAGACCGCTAGTGCAAAAGCACTTCCCTTGCATCTGGTGGAAGGTACTGTAGTACATCTCAAAAACAAGTCAGTGATTCACTTGAATCAGACAACAAGCCGAGACAAGGTGGATTTTAACACCATATTCTATTACACAGGTTGTTCACTACCAGTCATGCAGGTGCCAACATCTGCAGTGTAGCCGTACCATTTACGATATTTGACCCCTTGCTACAGTGACATGGGAATCACCTGATAATTACACTTTTTGTCTGTTGGGAAAAGCCAGTTCACTCAATGGGCAAGGACGTGGCAGATGTGTCTGCTTGTGATAGAGGGTACCTTTCTTTTGTACGAACGTCACGTAAGTGAAATTTAACCCTTGAATTCAAAAACCTCATGAAATGTCGATTCCCGCCTTCAGGGTGCTCCGGTTTCCTCCCACAGTGCAAAGGCATACAGATGGATTGGCACACTGTCCAGGGTATACCCCGCCTTGAGTCTTAAGTCTTCTGGGATAGGCTCTAGTCTCCCTCACAACCTTGTACACAGGATAAAGTGGTTAAAAATAAATAAATAAATAAATAAATAAAGGTCCCATAAAAAAAAAAATCCTGTTCTTGGGGCACATTGATTAAAAAGAGCCAGCTAACAATTTATTTCTATATTCTCTGCAAAATCAGACCCTACTGAGTAAACATACTTTTATGCATATCTGACAGGTCCACATGTTACCAAAGAAAAGTCTGGTTGGATTTTTCTTTTTAGTATAAAATTTCATAGTTGGAGTAATTTAATGGCACAAGCAGTTTGATTTGTATGATATTTTCCATGAAGGTCAGAAATAATCAGCTGACACAAACGTCAGAGCTGACATGCACCTTTTTGTAACAAAGTAAAGATTTAAACAAAGCTATTTGCTTATAACAGACATTCCTTCATGCAAAAACATGCAAAAAGATTTCAGGGAGATCCTGCTGGACGTCACGACCCATTATTATTAATATTCATTGCTATATACATTTTAATGTACTTTGGGATGAAGTGTGTTTTCAGTTTTATTATTTCATGAAGTGCAGCCCCACCCACTGAGAAAATTGACAGGTTTATTTAACACAAAGAAAGACAAATCAGTATATCTCTTTCTCTCTCTCGCTCTCTCTCTCATGCACTCACTTGCTCTCAAGGACCTGATTTCTGGGATATTATACAGTACATGATTTCCAGGCATCAGAATGATATGCGGGAGGCTCCCGGAACTTCTGTGAGTGGTGGGTATGTCTGTGAGAATTCCGGTTGTTTTTGCATAACCTGACACAACGACTCATGTATCATCGACATATGCATTAACGACAGAATTTATGTGATGTGAACAATATATATATATATGATGAATATTTGTTTAGGCCAAATACATTAAATAGATTACAGAAGACATAACAAACATACTGTCATTAAATACATTATTTTTCATTCATGCAGTAAGCATTGAGCTTTCTCTTATGTCTCCCTGCTAGAATTTTCTTGATAGCAATTCTGGCACTTCAGCAGTTAAACACGCTGCCCTTGCCTTCCTGAAACGTAAACAGTTTAACGTTTTGCATCTTGGAATTAATCCCCCTTTTTAAAGTTCCTGCTTAGAACATTCATAGACGTATACATATTCTGTAATTTAAATTCCAGCCAGAGTTGAACAAGTGTTGTATTTTCGTACATCTGCTTTGGGTTTGTTTATTTTGCAGAAGTCAGGATATTATTTGTTCTAAATGTTCCAGCTGACAATTATGTGCAAAAGAATTCCCCTGTATTCTTACTATATTTACTATTACTATATACTATATTTTTTCGTCAGATTAAAAAAAAAAAAAGAAACCGTTTCATTCTTGTTCAGCATCTGACATAAAATAATGTTCCAACAAATAGTTTTAGCACAGAACTGCCAACATTGTCAAGTATTGCAAAACCAATGAATAGGTGGACTGTTTTTTTAAAAATAGATTAAATGCTCTTTTATTACACGTGTATTTCTCACTGTAATTACTCACACTGATATATGAGGGGGGATCAAAAAGTTTAGTAAGATTAGTTCTGTTTACAAGCTCTGTTTTTCACTTCATGTCCTCCCTCAGACACCTTAAAACCTGGCAGTAGATTTCATTATTGACAGTCTGGCCCTGGAGAGGAATTCTCGATGCACAATGCCGCAGATGTTGAAAAAGATGATGAATATGCACTTGGTCAAGTTTCAGACCCGCCTTCCACTGTAGAGACTATTGCTTCGTCTCAGGGTCGTATGCCCAAGTTTCATCACCGGTAATGGTCCTCGACATGAAGGACGGGTCATCCACGGCACGCTGACGCAGTTTTTTTTGACCTGATGTTTCTTCTGCTCCCGGGTCAGGGACTTTCTGAATGGTTTGCTCATTTTCGGGGGTTGAGTTCGTCGAAGGTCTACGTGATCTCTCGTTGTCTTCCTGTGAAGTTCTTCCTCTCTTGAAGTGAGTGTGCCACTCAAAACAAAACACAGACAAACGACTCATTGCAGCATCGCCGTAAACTTGACGAATCATGTCAAATGTCTCTGTGGCAGATTTGCCCAATTTTTCACTTAGATTTTCTTGTTCATTCTTTGTTCTAACTTGCTGTTCATGATGAAATAGCAGACGTGGTAACACACATGCTCAGGATAGCACTAGCTGAAAAGCTCCACAGGTTGATGTCTTTTGGCACGCTGACTTGTGAAGGTTGGTGCTCCCCATGACTGTGTGTGCATCCCTGTCCTGCCATATGTTGGCATGTTACTAAACTAGTCTTGAAACTTTTTGATACCCACTTGGATAATTATTGGAGTGTGACCAAAACAAGGCAAGTGTGACTCAAATGTTCTTGTGTGATATCCAAAATGATGAAGGGCAGTTTCCACCCCCCCCCCCCCCACCAATTTTCTCCCTAATTTGGTTGTGTCCAATTCCTCCCCGTCACTAGGGGGCGCCCACATTAAGGCTACTACTACCACTCAGTCGGGAAGGCCGAAGATTATCGAGTGTTTCCTCCGAACCACGATACGCCAGCCGACCGCATCTTTTCGAACTGCTCACTCACGCACCGCTGGGGTGCGGCATAACACACTCGGAGGACAGCGCTATCGGCTCAGCTCACAGACGCCCCTGATTGGCTGTAGAGCCGTGATTAATGTGGGAGCACTAAGTACCTTTCTTTTGTTCTGTTGTAACTACCTGATAAAGCAAGTATGTAATATTTCTCTCTGAAATTTTCAACAATGTGAATACACACAAAAACCTTTGGAACACCATTTAAAGGCAATGTTCAATATCTAAAAATGATATATTAGGTAAGAGCTGAGAATATGGCCTACATACTATATAGATGATTAAATCAATATACTGTACAACTCTGGATAGATGTTTCATTGTTATCCACTTTCATGAAACATGGCTTTCATGAAATTTTAAGCAAGGCTGGTTTAGCATGTCATATATATATATATATAATAGATTGATACTCCTTTTACAACTCTTAAAACTGGACCTTGGTAACTCATTTCACACACCATAGTACATTCTTCACATCTTTTGTTTGACCATGTTGTTTTTTGTTAAGATTTCATTCAATTCCCATTATAAGCTATTTAGAGTAGGTTGCCATTATGATTGGGTGCTTATGTAGGATTTTACCACTAAATAGGCTTTCAGGCTGAGTTGCAATGAGCTGTTTTCTTTTACATTCATGACTCCTGTGAAGACTGAAGTGGAGGGAATTTTGTGCACACTTTTCCAAGGTCTTCCTAGGTAAACGACATGCCATCTCTGGGAAATCATCCCAAATACTATCTCCCCAAAAAAACTCTGCACCTCATCAAATCAGATTCCATAGAGACGCACACATGTCTGATAAAAGCTAGTGACCCAAGTTCAAACTAAAATGGTGCCAGGTGAGGGGAGAAGCGCGTTAAAGGAACGCAGGGTTTCTGCAGCTGCTACTTCTTAAAGATTGGCCTGTCTGGGAGATCTAAAAGGTGGAGAGATTCACTGTTAGGTGCTTTTTGCTGTAGGAAAATTCAGATATCCATTAAAAAGAAAAAAAAAGAAAAAGAGGAGAAGGCAGATCAAAGAGGGAAGGAGTGTATTATTGTTTTTGTGCCAGAGGAATGAAGGAAGGCAGAAAGTAAGAGCTGAAGCCCACAGAGAGAGAATTTCCTCACTAAAATACAGTATGTGAAACATTCAATACATCTATGTATTTGATAAATATGACATTTTATTGCATAAATATGCACATTTCCATGGTCGAGGTGTTGTTTTCTTTAAACCGGTTGCACAAACTCAGTTTCACTATTTGTTGGACTAGTATACCATGTTTTAGCTGTATTGCTGAAAAATGGATCAACAGCCAAATTAAAAAATTTTTATATGAGTTCTGAATCAGGTTTTTACTAAAATTGATATATTGATGTACAAAAGCCCTGAATCCAACCCCACCAAAGAATAATGAACTCAGGCATTCAAAGTGTGAGACATATTTTCCTAATTTTTCTTTTTTCTAATATTTTGCCTTTGCGTGGGAATCAAGGTCACCGTGGTACACATGCATGACTAATTTACAGACATAATCCACTCCACAATCCCTTTCCTTCTCCCAGTGTGCAATATATCTTATAATAGTTCTGCACTTCGTAGACACACTGTCAGCCCTTACACTTTGCTTTTGTCTTATAGACATTCCTTACATTTAACAAGAATGCTATTGATACTAATACTAATACTACTAATAAAAATAATAATATTGTTATAATATCGGCTTGTAGGTGCATTATCGTCATCTCTGTGTCTTCCGCATACTCTGTGTATTAGTAAACTATCGGATTGAATGCCTCTGTTGAGTGACTTGTATAGCCACACCCACCTTGAGTTCAAAAGGGATATATCTGTACAAAAAAGCGCTAGATCAGGGGTGTCCAAATCCAGTCCTGGAGGGCCAGTGACCAGCACAGTTCACCAACACCTAAACACACCCACTGAACCCAGTAATTAACAGATTAGTTAAATCAGCTGTGTTTGAGAAGAAGAAGCACCGAACTGTGTTGGACACTGGCCCTCCAGGACTGGATTTGGACACCCCTGCGCTAGATGCTGTTACATGATCTGGAACATAACTGCTCATAATGTCCTTTCTATTCAACATTTGAATTTTATTTATCGCGCATATTTACTGTAACTTCAGGAAAATATCGAAGTTTTATTCGATTCTGATTGGCCAGATTTGCGTGAAGCATACATACATACTGTGTATACAGACAGACATATAGACAGAAAAATTTCGGAGACTGGTCTCGGGTCCTCCAATATATGAAACGTAAAGATATCATTGAAAGAGCGAGTTCTGACCAATGTACAGACAAAACTTTTCTTTTTCTTTATAAAGACATTAATATTATAAACTTTTTAAAATTATAAACATTAATAATAAATTCCTTTTAGCCACCTAATAGCCACCTAAGCAACCATGTTGTTTCCTGTCTGTTCCACTTCTCCTTCCAGACTAAAAATATTCAGCTTTATGGAGCCCTGGAGTGTGCGCAATGTAGCGAGACATTTGCTTGTTTTACTAATGGGTTCACAACATTAGAAATGTTGACTTGTGCACATGCTTTAAGTACTTTATTAAACGCATGAGAAAAAATATGTGACCACTCTGGGGCTCCATTCAGGTTATATCTGTCAAATAGAACGTTTTAAAATCTTGATAACTTTATCTAAAATGTATGCGGCCTTTCAAGGTTTCTGAAGATTTTTTTTTACATCTATTGCTTTGTGAATATTAACATTTATCGAATGATTAATGTGTGTAGAATAGCATGGAAAAGTTAAGTTGTTTTCATAATTTAATTTAACTCATATTCTAGATCTATTACAAATGAGGTGAAATATTTCAAGCATTTTTTTTTGTTTAACTGATTATGGTTTACAGCTCATAAGGAAATATAATGATATTTAAATTCGAGATTGAGTAAATAAATATTCATACAGTATAAATACAGCACTGCAGAATCCAGGTTCTGCACATTTCAATATCAACTGTTCAAAGGAGATTATTGCATATTTTGAATGCCGTCAGCATTGTTTTACACTGTAAGAAATAAAAACCAGGAAAGACCATGGTGGAGTTAGAAGGTGTTCACAACTATATATATATATTCAACTTCTGAATGTAGTGTATATAGACACACATATACACCAACATGTGTGTCGGAGTGTGGGGAAAAAATGCCATTGTTTGAGAAAGCTATAAGCACGGCTTGAGACTTGAGGAATGTAACAGACATATTAATGTATAAATGATCTGCTTTTTTCCAGTGCAGTTGTGTTCAAATGAATATTTGTCTTGGCTTTGGACACAGTATAGAAGACTGTTATAGGAACCATATTCCTTATTTCATCACTCAACTATTTACTCAGAAATCAACAATGTGCGTCACCATAAACAAATGGCCCATAGGTATGTTGGTGGTGCATAACTGCAGATGAAGGCAGAACTGTATTTATGTGCAGTAGAAGTGATCAGGGCTCTGCATCGGTCTCACAGCTGGCAAATGTCTTTTTCTTTTTCTTTGATCTTTTTAATGCTCTGTTCTAAAGAATCTTTATGTGTTCTTCATTATGGTTTATTTTCCAATATTTTTAATCGGCTCATTTGTGTGTCATTCAATACGCTCCTGTTAAAACACAAAACGCTGAATCTTAGCCTTTACAGTTTCTTCATGTGCAATCGATCATTTCCTGCACATTCTTGTTCCCCATGTAAATAAATCAAACCAGAGAAAGCAAACACACTAAAAAAAAAAAAAAAAACCCCAAAACAAAACAATGAAATTCCCCTGAAGATGATAAGTAGATATGAGGTTTTGCTTTTTCTTTTTTGGCTAAAGTCAGAACACTTGGAGATCTGCGCTAAGCTTCGTGCCTTACAAAAACATGCAGCCTAGTTATGCTACGCTAATCTTATTAATGTAATAATGTTCTGCCGGTTCTGCATCTTACTTCTCATTTATTATTTTCATGAGTTAGTTCATTAAAAATTGAAATTTGGGATTTTTTGGGGTTGGAGTGTGATCGCCTAGTGATCCAATGAATACAGCAGTAATCGATACATCATGTATAATACATCAGTAGACAGTATCACACCTATGGATAGGCATTATTAAATACAGCACGGACTTCTGCAATACATTTATTACTCACAGTATAATATAATAACTAAATGTGCCTTGTAACTGAAGCTGTGTTTGTTTTTTTAGGACAGCTCATTTAACTAAATAATGAGGACAGTCAATTAACTGGATTGAAAGCCTTATTGTTTTTGCCAGTGCTTTTTCTGAGTGACACTTAAGTCTTATTTTACAGCCTGAGAATGATAAGCTGTGTTTTAGTCTCAAAAGCTCCATTAGAGGCTCTAATGCATTTAATAGGCCAGTAACCATCTACTGTTACAGAGGCAATTTGATTGACGTGACACGACCAGTCACTAATCAGAATAACTACTTTCAGTCGGGTAACACTACAGTATCTTTCTCTGAACTGTTCATTGTGTCTCAGTATTTTCCTGCTTGTAACTAGTGCGCAGATGGGCTGTTACATAGTATAAAGGTGTAAATCAGGTTTCAGCCTTCAGGTTGTTCTCCCAAATGTATTAGATGTTCCATTTCCCATGGTGAAACATTTAAGATTGAGAATACATATGTTATGTCCCCTGACTGTGTGAAGCAGTTGACTTTGTCTATTGTTGACTATTGATTGTGTACTTGGAAATAGCATCTAATAGAAACAGACATCTTCAGCTAATTAACACCATTAGTTAATAGTCTAAGGTGAATTGTGTGTGTGTGTGTGTGTGTGGGGGGGGGGGGGGGTTAGTGGGTAAAGCATTGGACTGAGGTCAAACCCCAAGACCACCAAGTTGCCCCTGTGGGGCCCTTGAGAAAGGCCCTTAATCCTCAACTGCTCAGGCGTATAAGGAGATAAGAATGTAATTGTCTCTGGATAAGGGTGCCTGCCAAATGCAGTAAATGTACTGTGCGAACTCTAAATCATATGACTCTGGAAATTATTGAGGATCAATGTACAGGAGGGTTCAGTAACAGAGCCAACTAAAACTCATGTTTCACACTCATCTTATTCAAATTCTTTCTCCCCCCGCCTCATCAATTCCCCACACACAATGATAAAGTAAAACAGGTGTTTGGAGTGTTTTGTTAATTTATATAGACTGAAGAATAAAGAATTAAAATATCTAATTTACATAAGTATTCAGACCCATCACTCACTAAGGTACTTGGTTAAAGCACCTTTGGCAGCAATTACAGCCTCGAGTCTGCTTGTGAGTGATGCTACAAGCTTGGCACAACTTTCTTTTCTACATTTCTCCTGTTCTTCTTGGCAGAATTGTGCAAGCCCCACCAGGTTGGATGAGCAGCGTTGGTGCATAGCCATTTTCAGGTCTCTCCAGAGATGCTCTATTGTGTTCGGGTCTAGACTTTGACTGGACCACTCACAGAGTTGTTTTTAAGCCACTCCTGAGATCCTGAGCATGCTGGAGAAAGTTTTCACTCAGGAAAGCCTTTATTCTGAGTAATGTCCCAGTCTCAGTTGCAGACAAACACCTCCGCAGCATGATGCTGCCACCACCGTGTTTGACCGTAAGGATGGTTTTAATAAGGTGCTGCGCAGGGCCGGACTTCCTGATTCCAAATAATTTAATCTTTATGTCATCAGACGAGATGATTTTATTTCTCATGGACTGAGAGCGGCTTTTTGGCAAACTCCCAGCAGGCCATGTGCCTTTTAGTCAGGAATGGCTTCTGTCTGGTCACTCTACCATATAGGCCTGATTAGTGGAGTGACACAGTAATGGTTTTCTTTCTGTAAGGCTTTCCCAACTCCACAAGGGATCTCAGGATCTCATGACCAAAGCCCCTTGTCCCTGATTAGTCAGTTTGGCTGGAATCTGACTGGAAAGCCTGTTGGTTGTTCCAAATCCCTTCCATGTAAAAATGATGAAGTGTATCACTGAGCACTGTGGTGTTTTCAATGCTGCAGAAAGTTTCTTATATTCTTCCCCAGATCTGTGTTTCATCACAATCCTGACTCACGATTCTGCAGATAATTCTTTTAACGTCGAGAATTGTTTCATATAAATTAACAAAACAATGAAAACAACTGTGTTTACTTTGATATTGTGGAGTAATGTGTAATAATAAGAAAAATAAGGATTTTTAAAAATCTATTTAAAGATGAGTGTGAAACATACAAAATGTGAAAAAAAAAAAAAACGTGAAAGCGTCCGAAAACTTGGCGTTAACATTGTACATTCTAAGGACAAAAGTTACCTACAGGGAAGTGGCATGTCAGGGACTGACCTCTACTGGAAGGGAGGTGTAATGTTCTGGGCGGGTGTGACATACCTCATCTTCAATGTGTTGAAATCTAAGTACAAGAACATTTTGATGCATTAAAAAGATTGAATCAAATAGTACTAATAAGTAAATCTATTGAATTTCTTAATTATAATTTTTTTTGTAAATACTGCTTTAGTTTGCTTGAACATATGGCGTCTGAGTTAGCATCACTGTATAATATCTGTAGCATAATTATCCTGCAATAATTATGATCATTAGTTGTGTGTGTGTGTGTTGTAACATCTGCAGTGTGGCCCAAAAGTCTGCTTCTACAGTCAAAAATGTATTTAAAAGTATAATAAAAGCCATTGCTCAAATTTACAGCCTCTGACTTCTAGCACTTTCGAAGTCTGAAATAAAAAGCAAATTCAAATAAAATTTTATATGAGATTTTCAAGAGAAAATGCCTATGGATCCAGACTTTTGCGTCACCCTGTATATTTCATCCATGCCAATTGTACATCAGGATCATCCCACAAATAGATTTTTCCCATGGGAAAATCACATCAATGATATATACACACACATAACCACACACATTCTCATACACAGACAAACAGAAGGTCTTTTCTTGGGCTTCTTTGTCAAGCTGATGATGTGGTGGCATTCTGGAGAGCGCTGTGCTCACTCATATCTTCATTTCCCCTTTACCACAGCATACGAATAAAGAGATAACTCATGAACGGCTAGAGAAGTCTTTTATGCTTGGGGAACTGGAGTGTATTATTTAAGGAATGAGTAAATGAAGAAGTCTACAGCCAGGAATTATGTTCATCTGAATGGAATGTTGTATACATCATTATATCCACTTTAGCTGGTATGCGGTACTCAATAGATTATTGAGTATTTATGTTACTGCCATTCCAAAAACGATTTCAAACATATGCCTTGATTCCTACAAACACCTGCCACGGAACAGTCAAGGAAATATTTGCATATACAACAGACCTGTGGAAGTCAAGTCGTATTTACTCAGCGCAACTTTTAACATGGAACTGAAAGATAACTAAAAAAACAAAAAACAGAATCACTGAGTTGGAAAAGGATCATATATATATATTCATATATATATGAATATATGTTATACAAATTTTCTCACATTTCATACACATTTCCATAATTTTCTTTTGATTTTGTGAAGCTGCTTTGAGACATGGATTATTTTCCGTACCCACATGAAGAAATCCTGATGCTCATTAATAATCCAAGTAAAACAAAATGACAGAAATATTCAGTATACTGTATATTGTTGTGTTGGGCTACAATGGTGACAAAATAGGCTTTAAATTGTTTGTTTAAAAATTTTACTAGAAAATGTAATGAGTAGCTTTAATAATTTAACATATAAATGTAGTTAATATCGTTAATAATGGAATATACTTTTTTTATGCAGATTACTTCTGCATATGTTAATCATATTATTTCTAAAATCTTTTTTTTCTCTTTTACCATACCTTTCAGCTCAGCGTTCTGGTCGTATAGGTTTGTTTGTATTCAGCTCATATCTTTATAACTGAAATGCTTGTATTTGCTAATGGATTTTCAGATGTTCTTTAATTCCAGGCTGCTTAGATAAAAAGGGTAATAAAAATGCTAGTAGGCATCCTTGGAAGCTGTGTGTGCTTTTTGGGCAAATCAATAACACCAAATCACTCTGCTTATTAAAACATGACATGCAAAAATGTTGGGCTCCTATTACAGTTTTTTTTTTTTTTTTTGACTCTGTATCTCAGTTTCTCTTTTTACGTGGGTGGAATGTTTTTCCATTAGCTTTGTTCTCTGGACGACTGCCCTGATTCTGAGATGTCGGTTTAAAAGTTACTCGTAGAGCCTTATCATCCCCTCTCACACTGCACTCTTCCTCAGGAAGCCTGTTCAGCCCTCCCTTTATCTCACTTTCTCTCCTGCACTCTGCTCTCTGTCCCTGTGCCTCTATCACAGCTGGACACTGCAATGTCTTTTCTCTCATGCGTTAATTCCATGCATTCTTTCCCTCTTATCCTGCTCCTGGCTTATGTTTCATCTGTGTTTCACCGCACATCATGCTGCTCAAAATGTATGCAGTGCAATGCTCATATTAGAGTTAACATTTACTGTAGCTTCCGTTCTCTTAATTATTTAGGACACTTATCTCTCATTTAATTACTGTCAGGACCTGATTGAGTAATGATTTGCATGTGTCATATGCAAGAAATTAGCATAACTTTGTGAATATTTCATCTGGGACATTCTTACCTAAGAACAATTAGCACGCACAAACATCTTATTTACATAGTGTTTTTTCTTATTACGTTCCATGTTATATGATGCACATACTTCTTTTATGTTAATTCACTTTCACAATACATTAATTCAACCTAAAGTTTATACTTTTGATCATTCAGATTAGCAGTTTCTATTTGTCCTCACAGTAAAGAAGCGCCTTAAAACTCTACTAGCTAAATCTCAAGTTACTTTTATTTCATCGGTTGCTGATTAGTTCTACTTAAACCAATCACAGACTGTAACTGTATCTTCCTTAAAAAAAAAAAAAGTTGAGTGCTCTCTTAGGGGCAGTTACTGAGCAAAAGGTCAGCAGTTCCAGCCCCAGATCCACCAGGTTGCCAGTGTTGGGCCCTTGAGCAAGGCCCTTAACTTTATCTGCTCCAGGGGTGCTGTATCATCTCTGACCCAGTTATGCTGGGATATGCGAAGAAAGAATTTCACTCTGTAGTAATGCATATGTGACAAATGAAGGCTTAACTTGAACTTATTGGAGAAATACTTAATGCTAAAAATATTTTGTACATATGTACAAAGCAATGCTTTTTTTTTTACTTGCGATTACTAACAATGGATGTTTTCCCAAAAAAACAAAAACAAATGAATAAACAAAATAAAACAAAACAAAACAAAAAAACAAGTATAGACCTCTTCCAAATGGTTGAGATGTCGCTTCATGGTAAATGTATCAATCCACTTACAAAAAAAAAAAAAAATTAAATAATAATAATAATAATAATAATAATAATAATAATAATAATAAAATATATACATTTTGAACACATTATTTCTTGTGGCATGCCATGAAATGGCTTGAAAAGGCATATTACTTAAAGACATCTAATGGATTTTTTTATAATATAGTGACTCAAAATGTGCTATACAGCAGGATTTTAAAAGGTTTACAGTACATATTGTATTTTTTCCCATGTTGGTTTATATTAACTGTGTGAATTTGGACTGCAATTCCAATGAGCTCCTGTTCACTGAACAAATAAAGTACTGTGCAAATGTCTTGAGCCAACGATCATTTCGTCATACCTCTAAAACTGCTCAGGAACTGAAGAACTATTCCAAGTTCAAAATACAAGAGCTTAATACTGCAACGGCTGGCTCTTTGGAAGCAAAATATGAAGAAAAGTCTTTTGCACAGTGCTGTAGTTAGTTAGTAACACAGTAGGAAGGTTAGCTGTGGTGCAATTGACTCATACACTTACTCATACAGTTAGCTACTTAGCCAGTCATGTGGCAGTAACACAACACATTAAATCATGCACATATGGGCCAGAAGCTTTTCTTAATGTTTATATCTACAGTAGCATCAAAATACAAACATGTGATCTTGGTGGCATGATTGTTGGTACTAGAAGAGCTGGTTCGAGGGGAATGTTTTCTTGACACATTTCGAGCCTGTTAACACCAATCAATCATCTCTTTAAGATCTATTGAAGTCTATTGAAGTATTGTTGCTGATGATGTTCGTCCCTTTATGGCCACAATTTACGTATATTCTAATGGCTACATCCAGCTTGATAACGGACCATGTCACAAAGCAAAAGGTCTCATCTCAATCAGTTTTTTTATGGACATGACAATGTTAATATCAACCAGTGCAGCTTGTGCAAACCACGAAGCGTAAATGCTACTGTATGTCTTGAAGATTTTCCAGTAAAGGATTTTCAAGTAAAGGTCAGGACCAAGCTACTGTAGTTCCACTATGCCACTGATCACTTTGCTGCTGGGAGACCACACACACATTGAGTTGAAGAACTTGAAGAACTCAACCCAATGGCTTGCAAGTCACTGTGCAGTGTGTTGGGGTCTCCTGTCGATTGGAGCTCTTTTTGTTCATTGTATTAAGAATTTGGTCAGCTGGCTGGAGTATTCACAACCTGAGTCCAGCTCAACAGGAGCGTGACATGAGCTAAGTGTGACATATTGCTAGGCTGATGCCCAACCCTCCTCCTTTCTCATCTGGGCTTTGGAACCGATATATGCAGAGTCATTTTGTATAGACAGAGGGTTAAGGGCCTTGTCCAAGTGTCCAACAGTTTTAGCCTGGGGTTGGGAGGATCAAACCCCTGACCCTCTGATCAGCAACTCAGAGCCTCAACTGCAAGAGCACCATTGGCAATAGTACAGTATATTATCACAATTATTCAACGCCTTCTAACCAATCATATGTGACAATTCCGTTATGCTGTAGTATAGATTGAATAAAAATGACATTTCCGTAATATATTGCCATCTGCATTAGGCAGACATTTCTCAGGTGTCAACTTTGCTTGTCTAACTGTGTAAAACTAGAAAAAGACCCGGCAGGCAGCTGCATGTACAGAGTATTTTGATTACTCTGAACCTACAGTAAGTGTATCTACACAGGACCTCTTAAACAATATACAGAAAGCTCTCTGCGAAATGACATTAGTTAGTCTACTATTTGAAACTTCAATAATGTATTAACATATACTGTATGTTCGAACATTAATGAAGCTCGTGTTGTAACCTTATTACTGGAAAACATACAGTATGCATTTCTGTTTTAGCCCAAGAACATTTATATGTAAAAAAAATAAAATAAAAATGCTGGTATGGCATATAATTTATACTTAATAATGGGTGTGCTGTTTGCTCAGCCTAGGCTGTCATATTTATATTTGTTTTTTCTTTTGTTTATCTTACTTTAAGGAGATCTTGAGTCAATTTTACTTTAAATGTGCACTTAAAATAGAGCTCATATGAACAACCAGTACCAGTGAAAAGTTTGGACACACCTTCTTATTTTTCTTTTTTTTTCATCATTGTTTTCAGAACAAATATGGAATTATGTAATCAACAAAAAAAACATTGAAAAAAAAAGTTAATATTTTCGATTCTTCAAGGTTTTGCTTTGATGGCAGCTTTGCACACGTTTGGCATTCTCTGATGAGGTAGTCACTTGGAATGGTTTCCAATCCAATCTTGAAAAAGTTCCCAGAGGTGTTGTGTATTTGTTGGCTGCTTTTCCTTCACTCTCTGGTCCAAATCATCTCACTAAGTGTAGACCAGATGGGATGGTATGTTGCTGCAAAATGCTATGGTACCCATGCTGGTTAAGTTTTGACACCAACAAAGACACCAACATGTCACCAGCAAAGCACCGCCGCACCATCACACCTCCTGCTTCATGCTTTACATTGGGAACCCCACTGTCAAAGGAAATGTCTGTTCACCCTGTCTTTGTTAGAACCCAAAATCTCACTTTTGCACTCATTAGACCAAAGGACAGTTTTCCACTTCATCACCATTCACCATGTTTTCTGGCCCAAGCACATCTCTTGAGTGAGTCTCGACCATGAAGGCCTGACTCACGCAGTCTCCTCTGAGCAGTGGGTGTTGAAATACTGTATGTCTGCCACTTGAACTCTGAGAAGCATTTATGTGGGCTCTAATCTGAGGTGCTGTAAATCAGTGGTTTCTGAGGCTGGTCGTTGTAATAAACGTAACCTCTGCAGCAGATGTAGCTCTTTGTCTTCCTTTCCTGGGAAGGAGCCAGTTTCATCATTGCGTTTAATGGATTTGGCGACTGCACTTGGAGATACATTTAAAGTTCTTGAGATTTTTTAGACGGACTGACCTTCATTTCTTTATTTAATGATGGACTTTTCTTTTTACTTAATTAACTGAATGTTTTTTTTCTTTCTTTGCCATAATATGGATTTATTCAATGGTTGTACGTAATCGCACTATTAGGGCTATTGACTCTGTACCCACCCTTCCTCTGCACAAGTCAAAAGCACATTAAGCAGGCAAGAAATTAACTCTTGACAAGGTATACGTATGAATTGAAAACCACCCATTCCAGGTGACTACCTCAAGAATCTGATGAGAAAATATTCTGTTTTATATCGACTATATACGTGTCCATGTAGGCAACGTGTCCATTTCATACATGTTCTTTCACAGTTTGGATGCCTTCAATATTAATGTGGAATGTTGAAATCGATAAAAATAAAGAAAAACACTGAAAGAGAAAGTGTGCCCAAACTTTTGACTGATAATGTATATACACACTTATTTCAGCTCTGTCCAAAAAAAAAAAAAACTGTTATATTTCTCATATCTGATAACGATACAGTACGTAATTGCTTATGCTGGAAGAAGTGACAGAAGTGACACAAAACAGAGGAAGAAAGAGAACATTTCTTAGATATGTGATAAATGTGCAGGCTTTCTCTCTCTCTCTCTCTCTCTCTCTCTCTCTCTCTCTCTCTCTCTATATATATATATATATATATATATATATATATATATATATATATATATATAGCTGTGAAAGCTTTGCACAGCTCTTATAGTGCCAATACACCAACTTATCTGAAACCTAGGGAAGAACTGGAGAACTCAGATTTATCACATTGCAAATGCATTTGTTTTTTCCCCTCCTTGGCATTCAGTTTCTTTTGCTTTTGCTATCTTTTTATGGTACGCTGGTTTTGTGCAGGAAGTGTCTTTCGCAGTTCAGCATGAACGAATGAGATGGCGGGGTGTCCGTTCCAATTTTGGCTGAAACGATATGTTATGTGTAATAGGACTCACTAAACACACACGGATGATAAAGATCTGGTTTAGCGGCAGAAGGAAGCAGACACCTAATATGGAACACTATATACTGTAGCATGCACAGAAAATGTGCATGAATTATGTCAGGGAGTGAAACTGAAATAACACACAGGGCCCCATGGTTCATGTATGTGGTATGTGTGTGTAATGTTTGTGCTATGGATTGTGGCCTATTTTCTGAGCAATGCTAAACGAGACAACCCGTGAGCTTTATTCCTGCTGTCTCGTCTTCTCTCTTCCCGCTTAGACTCTTAAGAAAACAAGAAGTCCTGCTGCTTTATGTTTGTGTGTGTGTGTGTGTATGTGTTTGTGTGTAGGTGCATTTCTTTAATAAAAGTGAATGTCAGTAGGAGGGAGGAGGTAAAATTTATAGGGAGCTTTTCTCCCAATTTAGCTGAACCAGCCAGCCAGAACAGACAAGAGGAATAAAAATGGACTTTCATTGGTTAAATCAATCCTCTGGTGCAAAATGCAGTACATGCAGAGGGAATTCACAAAGAGATCCCACAGGATATAGTATGCATTACATTCGGGATCAGTCAGTGTCCGTAAGCACCGCTGTGATTCATAAATTCACTGATGAGAACGCACAGCACTGACACCAGACTATGACTCACTCAGCTACATCGTGAAATATAACCACGGCAAAGCCATCGCAAGTGTGGGATCTGCAAATCTCTCCACTGCATGTCTGTATTTATTATAGTTAGTTAGGTAGTTAGTTAGTTGGGTAGGTAGGTAGAAAGGTAGGTAGATAGTGGAGCAGTAATTTGTATACACTAATAATAATGTTGACTTTTAACTATGTATCTTTGTTATAGTTAGTTAGTTAGTTAGTTAGTTAGTTAGTTGGTTAGTTAGTTGGTTAGTTAGTTAGTTGGTTAGTTAGTTAATTAGTTAGTTGGTTGGGTGACCGGTAGTTGTTTATTCACAAAACATTATTTGTGTATGTTGACTGGTAAGTTTTTTAATTGGTTAGTTAGCTAGATAGTTAGTTAGATTGCCAGTCATTTAGTTTACTAGTAGTCCGTGTCTCATCTAGTTTTTTGTTTGCTTGTTTGATCCATTACAAATGTATAGACTCATACATCTTTTATACATATCTAGAGTTAGTGAGTGAGACATAGTTAGATGGTTGAACAGATAATTCGTGGACCAATAATTCTAGTAAGCAAATTAGTCAGTTGGTTATTTCACTAGTTAGTTATATAGTTGTTCACTGCTAATGAAGTTATTTATTTTTATTTTGTTTGTGTGTTCTAGTTGATGGTAAGTTAGTAACTTTAGTTATTTAGTTAGTTAGTTAGTTAGTTAATTAGCTGACCAGTAGAAATGCTATCCATGAAAAATGTTTTTTGTCTTTTCCATAGGTGTTTGTTGATGATTGGTTAGTTTCATGATTGGTTAGTTAGCTATCTAAATAGTTAACTGCTAAGTTATTCTGTTGGATTGTTGACTAGTAGGTCTTGTCTCATCATGTTTGTATAATATGTCATGGACTGGGGCAGTGGAAGAGATTTTTTCTGTGTATTATATGCATATACACATTATAAGTGTACATATTCATACACATCTTTTTATACAGTTATACAGTAATAATGTATTTATTACATTTTTAAAGGCATTTAATTATCTAGTTTTTTAATTACCTTGTTAGTTACTTAGTGGTCCAGTAGTTCTTTTCCATTGACAATAATGTTGCCATTTATGTATGTGTTGTAGTTAATGACTTGTTAGTTTGTTGATGGATTAATAGTTGTTGTCCATCTCCATCCCATCCGACCATCCATCTAGAAACCTCCGTAGTCCAACTAGGGACTTTGGAGGCCAATGGTGACCAATGTTTTTATACCCATTTTGAACAACCGTTGTAGGACCCTTGGTCAACAGGGAAATTTGGGAACCCCAGTTAGGCTAATCTGCATGTCTTGGGACTGTGGAAGGAAACCGGAGACCCCGGAGAGAACATGCACACAGATCTGACACGGGAATCGATCCCAGGACCATGAGGTGCAAGGAAACAGTGCTAACCACTAATCCACGAAGCCGCCTTAGTTGTTGTCTACTCATAATCATTTATGCTATGATTAATGTCATGGTAGGACAATAATGTTAGGATGTCTTTTATAATATGTTTGTGATTGATGGATGATTGAAGTAGCTACACCAACCCGATCTCTATAGAAATGTTTCGGACATTAAATAGGCAAAGACAGGGATATTTGTTAAGGAAAAATTTTATGGAATGTCATAATATTCAATAATAATATGTATGCATAATTATGATTGACAACAAATTGAACATCTTTTGTGTGCAGAGAACACGTCTAATTTGACTCATAAACAGGGCAATACAATGAATACAAAACTGTTCTATTATGATTTAATGATGTCGCTTAATAACCAGTTTATATGGATTGTTAGTCAGGAGATATGACAATGCCATCGTTTGCGAAGTTAGTGTTGAGGAAATGATAAGAGTGTGTGTGTGTGTGTGTGTGTGAGAGAGAGAGAGAAAGAGAGAGAGATAGAGAAGTGGACCTATCATAGCATGGTTAATTATTGCCCCCCACCCTACACTAATGATTACACTGTTGAGTTGTGGGAGTTCACTCAAAGTTCAGTCATATTTACAAGGTCTACAGCGGACAGAGACGGAGCACGAAAGATTTTCAACTTTCTCTGGGTCACTGCATCTGAGGCAGCATAGCATGTGAGTTTAACAGACATCAAAAAAAAAAAAAAAAAAAAAAACGCGGGGAGGCGGTTGTCAGGGTGGGATTGCAATGCTGGAGTGAACATTCCAGAGAGTATGAGGCACTGTTTTCTTACCTTTCTGCCCAATACCGTCATTAGTCTTGGTGTTGTTACTGTATAATTTTTTGTCAGCCTCTGAGTTGTGGTTATCAATCACCTGAACAATGTAGCTCTCTCTCTCTCTCTCTCTCTCTCTCTCTCTCGTGACAATCAATCCCATCGTCTCATCGTCCATTCCTTTCTGTTTTGTACGCTCAGACTGAACCTGGAAAGAAGGAAGGAGAAAAGTGAGTAAGGAAAACGGCCTAGGAAGAAGAGACAAGGAACAACTAAGTGCTTTCCTACACATGCCAGGTGAGAGAATTCCCATCTCTCTCTCTCTCTTATACCGTGGATGTCTTCCCAACCCAGGTGAACACTCTGTTTGTGTGTGTGTGTGTGTGTGTGTGTGTGTGTGTGTGTGTGTGTGTGTGTGTGTGTGTGTGTGTGTGTGTGCACGTGTTTGTTTGTATCTAATACCATGTCCCTCCTCTTTCATCCCCCCCCCCCCCCCCCCCTAATCATCTGAGTGGCTTGGTTGCTGCTGCAGTGCAGGAATAACAGAATAGCAGACAGGCTTTATCTCCAGGCACACAGGCAGCCTGCAGACAACGTCGATTCTGTCTGGCGCCCAGCCAGCTCGTTTTTTTGTTGTTGTTGTATTTAGGTGTGGATATGTGTGTGTGTCTACTGTATATCTGTTGTGTGCATATTTGCTGTGCATTCTTTTGCAGTTAGCGTGCACATATCATCCCGTAACGTTCTGTGCACTGTAGTGCTGCTTACTTTCAGGGTCCTCGCTGTAGTGTAGTGTAGTGTAGTGTAGTGCTTGTTACTATGCAGACTTGCAAACCCCTACCGAGCTGCTTCACCACCCTTCAATGCATAACTAGCACTTCATATGGGATGTTTTTTTCCCTTAGGATTTGGATTTTTTTTTAATTATTATTATTATTATTATTATTATTATTATGCAGGTAAATGATTTGAAAGGCTGGAGTTTGGTTTTTTGTACCTTGGATATTCATTCAGTGTGTGTGTTTTATCTATGTAGGAATCTAGCACTCTCTCTCGCTCCCTCTGTGTGTGTGTGTGTGTGTGTGTGTGTGTGTGTGTGTGTGTGTGTGTGTGTGTGTGTGTGTGTGTGTGTGTCTGATGTTGTATCTTGTTAATCTAAGATGTCTCAGTGAGGAAATTGATACACACACACACACACACACACACACACACACACACTGAGAGAGAGAGCGAGAGAGAGAAAGAGAGAGAGGGAGAGAGAACTAGAGCTTTGCTGTCACTCACTACCTCAAGCTCTCAACTCCCCCTCACCCATCACCCGTTACCCTTCCATCCCCCTGACTGCTGTCACCATTCCTGTCATCAACCTGCATCTCTCCATTCCCTCTTCTGTTTTTCTCCCCCCTTGTATTCTTGAAAATATGACTCTGAATCCACCCATTCAACAACCCTCCTCTACTAATCAAGCAGAACTCGCTTTGCTCCGCGCTCCTTCTTTCCGATTGCCTTTATCTCTGAAATCCACCGGGAGGTAATGAGAAGTGTTTCATCATGAATTTCTTTACCGTCGATGTTCTGAGTAGAATTAGCTTCAGGGCTGGAATAAATAATTTATCACCAGTCACCTCACATGTCTAATGAAAGCTTGCACACTTCTGTATGTGTGTGTCTACATTCTCTCTCCCTCTCTCTATACCTGCATCTATATTTTTTATGTATAACATCTTCATGGTGTTTTACTCTAATAGACAGGATATGCGTTTAATAATATGAGATAAACACCCTTGGTGGTCTTCTGATTTTTTTCTAGGCTCCTCTCATCTTTAAACAACAGATGTACTGTGTTCGACTCCCTCGTCCAGATGTCTGCACTGTGGACTAGATAGATCCGGAAACCTGACATCAAGAAGGACCTGACTGGTGAGCAAACATTTCTGGTTATTGTCACGGTTAAATGTGGAAGGAGATGTAGACAGTGAAAGAGGAGGACAGAAGGAAAGATTTTCAGCTCCAAGACTGCTAATAATGCTTAAAGAGGTGTGTTAATGTTAATCCTAGTGTTTTATAGTACTGTATAGAACCCTTTGGTGTTTGTAATTGCGTTGTATGGTCACTCATGTAACTGATAACTGACAGATAATGTGAGTGTGACTAGTAAAAGTTAACTTAAACCAGCGGGACGAGGTTTGTCAAGCTATACAACTGGGCAGTCTGACGATGATGATACACATCACCATTCAGGCACAATTTTTTTTTATTAAGGTTGGGTAGACATGACCAGCCAATGGATTAATACTTTATTAAACCTTAACTGATATGAAGTGGAGCAGCATGGTGGTGTAGTGGTCAGCACTGTCGCCTTGCACCTCCAGGATCCGGGTTCGATTCCGGGTTGTTCTCCCCATGCTTGGTGGGTTTCCTCCGGGTACTCTGGTTTTCTCCCCTTCCAGAGACATACAGAGTAGGCTAATTGGCATTCCCAAATTTGCCCATAGTGTGTGTGTGAGCTCTGCGATGGATTGGGTGTACCCCGCAAAGTCTCTTGGGATAGGCTCCAGGCTCACCGCGTCCCTGTATACAGGATATACAGGAGGGTTGTTATGGTGTGTTTTGGGCAAGAACCCATACTAAGTTTAAATCTTAGCATACTACAGTTTCTAAGCGAAACAAATAGGGCAATCATTGCCAAGGTAAATGTTCAAAGTAGTAAGTACTAGTAAGGTGCAATAAATTATAACATAACATGGGAGCAAAGCTGGATCATATCATACTGAAGGTTACTTGCTTTGCAGGAAAGTGCTGTAGTCCTCGTGATGTTTTTGTGCAGGACAGACTGCTTTCTGCTTGGTCTTGCTTCAATAATTATTCATTAAATATATCAAGTAACATCCACTTTGCATCATCCGTTACTTTGGTGTGAAATCATACTGTATGTCACACATTGTCATGTGGTGTCATGCTGGTAACTGAGTACCAGTATGAATAAATAACCACAGAATCAGGATAATACCTAATACCAGTCTCACTACCAATGCATCTGTAATCGTATAGTTCTGAAAATTGCAGTATTGTAAGTTGCACTACAGCACTGTTCAGTATGTTTCCATTTTGCATGTACCACCAGGCTCTGGGTTCAATGCCCGGTCAGGAAACCGTCCCGAGCCACTGGGGAGTACACTGGGGATTGCACAAGTGCACTCTCAGTGCTGCTTCCAAGCGCAGATAAATTGGGGAGGATTATGTCAGGAAGGGCATCCGGTGTAATATTAAATTTGCAGACCCAGTGAGACGCTGTCGTGACCTCTAATTGGAGCAGCTGAAGAAATAAAAAATTCAACCGCAGCAACTACTAACAGGTTGTTCCTGACTGCCACATACAGGGATGATGTGGAAATCATGGTTGTGGCAGTGCTAATGGTTAATAAATGGCACTACAGTGTAGGCACACACACACACACACACACACACACACACACACACACACACACACACACACACACACACACACACACACACACACACACACTCACACACACACACCCCACACACACACACACATGTAGTGGCTTAGTGGTTGGCACTTGGACTAAACGTGCTTGCTGGGTTTCCTCTGTGTATTGTGGTTTCCTCCCACACGACAGGTGTTCCCAAATAGCCTTTTAATGTATGATTGCGTATGTAGAGTAAGTCTGTGTGCTTGGTCTTGAGCATCTCATTCATGTTGTACCCTGCCTTGTTCCCTGGGATAGGCTCCAGGCCCCCTGTGAAACGGACAGATGGATGGAGGGGTGTTAAAAGTTAAAAAGGATAAAAGTTACATCGAGGATTTTTGCAGAACTCTTACAGATACGGAGAGTACCATCACGACTCTGTGTGTTTTTCTAGTAAAATGACATGATTGTTTTGTCGAGGTGATTTGAAGTTGGATATTTTTCTACACCGCAGATGCTGAAACAAGCTGTTTTTATTCCACATTCTCCAGAAATCAGGCGTGCATGATTATTCCGAGCAGAGCAAGGGCTCACAGTAAGGTAAACACTGATCGCAGGCAGTAACGGGGATTGCAGTTTTTTTTTGCTTCTACACTGCTGAATGGATCTGTTTCTTCACCATGATTTAGCAGAAAGGATGCGTGGTCAGTAGTGCAGCTGCCGCGCCTATAGACCTGGCTGCGGGCGCACATGTGTCTGTGGGAGAAGAATATGTGTGTGTCCCTGTCTATCTGTCTCTCTGAGTGTGTGTTACATCTACTGTATGTAATCACGAGCAGACCGGGCAAATCAAATTCTTTTGTCTCTCACTTCCTCTGTTCCTCTATTCATTAGTTTAATTCGATTTCATCTGAGCCGAATAACAAACGGCCGTTGTCGTCGAGCGTATACAGTAGTTTATATGTGGGCCAGTGGGACACATGTTATCCGAGGTATAATAAAAATACACAGGCTATTCAGATGAGGTAGTAATTATATTTCAGTTGATGAAGTAAAATTGCTTTCTTATTATGATGTTGATAGAAGGCCATGTTCATTCCTCTCCCTGCACATGCATCTCTCTCTCTCTCTCTCTCTCTCTCTCTCTCTCATTATCTAATTAAACAGGAAGTACTGTACACCGGTGCTGGTAATTGACCGTGGGTAGAGGGTGGGGTCTACGGTTCACTTAGTTACCAATTACAAGTATGGTCCAAGATGGCTAATTACTGTAGGTCTCGGGGACTGTTAGTGTGTTTGTGAGTCGTATACTGTAGTTCATACCCCTGATAACTTTTCCTCTAGACGCTGCCATGATCAGAATTGTCTGTACATTCATAGTGCTTGCTTCAGTGCACTGGATTTTAACAATGTAGATGTCAATCTACTTTGTAATCACACTACTTCAGAGTTTGCCTCCAACAAATTCATGATAATGACTGGACAAAATGTTTATGTTGTCATATACGTTGTTTTGGAAAGAAAACCCCACCCTGAAACAGGACATTTAGGATGTTTACGTTGAAGATTTGCTGCTGTTTCGTCGGATGACACGAATGATGGGGGGGAAAAAAATCATCCATTGCAGTTATACATTGTGATTCATACTGTACATCGATCCTGGTAACTGACCGTGGGTAGAGGGTGAGTTCTACAGTTCACTTAGTTACCAATTACAATGGCGACCAGCCGATATAACAGGATCATGATGGTGCCGATTCGATTTGTATTGCGATAAATATATTTTTCAATTCTAAACAAAGGATATTACTGTACAGTATATCGGACGTGCAACATACAGTAGTACCACCTCAAACGCAAACATATACCAATTAAGATTAGTATTCATGAATGCATAAAATTCCATTTTGGCATCAGTTTGATTACACGAGAATTGCCACAAGCAAGAATCACAATTGCGATACAAATCGAATCGGCACCATCATGATCATATTACATCGGCTGGTCGCTCATGCGTCCCGTCTCTAGAATTTTTGTTATTCCTGATGAATTATTGCTGGCGCATTTACAATGTATAAAAATGCAGTGATCTCAGTCACATGAAATAGCACACAGGATTTCCTGTTAGCTCCTTAAACAAAAAAGCAAAGACTTCTTATCTGTTCTTATCTCAATAACCATTTTCCGGTGATGTTCTGTGTCAAAGTAATGAGCATTCCAGTGTAGGAGTTCTAGGACACTAGGTTTCAGAAAGTGTCCGAATTACTGTAGTTAACTCGGCTACAACGTATGTTGTCTTCAGATGTAAACACATTTTCACATTCCGTCTAATAAGTGTTTCCATATGTAATGTAATCGAATCGTAATGTTATGATGATCCTGATCCTACCAGTTCCCAGAGATCCGTGTGCTGTGTTACTTTCGGGTAACTCTTTTTCCTGTTGCTTTAAGATTTACAGCTGGCAGGCGAAATGCTCTGAATTCAATCAGGCTTCCCTTCAAGATGTTTGGTTGAAGTGCAAGAACATTATGTTGCCAGGTTGATTGATTACCTGCTCACCAGATGCAGCACTGGCATCCTGTAGTGCTTCTCTGGCACTCAGGGATATTTCAGAGAGTGTTTGGGCTTTTAGATGAATCGCAGCAAAAGGCAATAAGCAAACATAGCTTGTATTTCTTTGTATTTATTTCCCACCCTTTTGCATATACTTCTGCACGGCTGTCAGTAATTGGTTGAGAGAAATAATATGAAAGTTGAAATAGATGATATACTGTATGCAGGAGTTGAAATAGGTTAGGCGTACAATAAATGCAGTGCATTAAGGACGGTAATGGGAACTGGTATAAATGATAAAAATTTGACAGGGAATTGAAGTAATTTATATCTACACCATTGGCTTCAAGTCAGGATCCATTTTTGTGAGTCACCGCTGCTTTTCACCTTT
>JAAGKR010003069.1:58771-80695 GCA_011419295.1 Clarias macrocephalus
ACGTATGTTGTCTTCAGATGTAAACACATTTTCACATTCCGTCTAATAAGTGTTTCCATATGTAATGTAATCGAATCGTAATGTTATGATGATCCTGATCCTACCAGTTCCCAGAGATCCGTGTGCTGTGTTACTTTCGGGTAACTCTTTTTCCTGTTGCTTTAAGATTTACAGCTGGCAGGCGAAATGCTCTGAATTCAATCAGGCTTCCCTTCAAGATGTTTGGTTGAAGTGCAAGAACATTATGTTGCCAGGTTGATTGATTACCTGCTCACCAGATGCAGCACTGGCATCCTGTAGTGCTTCTCTGGCACTCAGGGATATTTCAGAGAGTGTTTGGGCTTTTAGATGAATCGCAGCAAAAGGCAATAAGCAAACATAGCTTGTATTTCTTTGTATTTATTTCCCACCCTTTTGCATATACTTCTGCACGGCTGTCAGTAATTGGTTGAGAGAAATAATATGAAAGTTGAAATAGATGATATACTGTATGCAGGAGTTGAAATAGGTTAGGCGTACAATAAATGCAGTGCATTAAGGACGGTAATGGGAACTGGTATAAATGATAAAAATTTGACAGGGAATTGAAGTAATTTATATCTACACCATTGGCTTCAAGTCAGGATCCATTTTTGTGAGTCACCGCTGCTTTTCACCTTTGATTAAAATCTCTTTCCAAAAAAAAAAAAAAAAAAAAAAGATCAAATCTTCTGGTCAAATTCCAAGCCTCCGGCCCAGACTGCAAAGATCAAAATCAGTCCCATGTGTCGCATCGGGATGAGTTCCATCTTTCATGAGCGCAGACGGTAGTAATGTTTCACAAACATGCCCTTAGGAGCCTTTCACAAGTGTTACTGTACAGTAGCCTTCATAAGAAATCATCTTATTGTTGATGACGCATAATCTATTGCTCATTATAAAAAAAGATAATTGCACCTCCAGGCTTCTAACAGATATTCTACCCAGCACTGGACACTTTAATAATTGTAATGATAATACTTCTTATTATATTACAAACTGCACCAAAATAAAAAACCATATCAAATTAACATCAATTTATTTGCTAATTAATCTTAGTGATCAGTTGTTTTGGAAATGCACAACCTAACCCTAGGTTTTTCGTTTTTGGTCTTGTTGTTGCTGTCAATCAATCAATCAATCAATCAATCAATCAATCAATCAATCAATCAATCAATCAATCAATCAATTAGTTAATAAATTCATTAATTACTTTATTTGTAATTAAAACAAAACCATAGTCATTGTATTTTGACTTACATAATGTTGAATCTTACTGTTTTTATTGTCTATGATTGATAACATTGCAGTTTAATCATTTATTTCATAACTCATGAGAATGTATTTTTATTAAAGAGAATGGTATACAAAATAAAAATCTAACATGAATGAATTTCTTTAAACGGAACTAGATACCCTTACATATTCCTTAATCTTTTCCACACAAGTTTAGTAAAGCTGCACATGACTCTGGAGGCCTTTGATAGCCACATGTTTGCAATTTGTTTGGTGAAGGACTTTATCGTTGTCTTTCCACAGTCTGCTAACATAGAGAAACAGAACAGAGAGAAAGAGAGAGAGAGAGCGAGAGAGAGAGCGAGTCGATGACACTGAAACACGCAAATGATGGACAAGAAAAGTGGTAAGAATAAATGTATGAAAAATATTAGAAATGTAATCACCTTATTAGAATTAATTTACTCGAAGCCTGTGCCTTGACATTCATCCAGATCACAGTCAAAACCCCTAAAGCCGTCTGGATTTGTCTTTCAGCAAATGGCTTTTCTGCCAAGGCTTCTGAGAGTGGGGGACAGAGGAAACAGCTGCCATATTCTGTGGAGACACCCTACGGCTTTCACCTGGACCTGGACTTCTTAAAATATGTGGATGATATTGAGAAGGGTAATACCATCAAGAGAGTGCATATACAGAGAAAGAACAGGGGACCAAAATATAGCACACTGCCACGCAACTTTAGCCTTCCTGGACATGGTGCAAGACCTGCAGCCAAAGACACATGGTCCAACACATCCACGCTGGGATCCAAGCCCAAGTCACGTGTTACTGAAGTCCAGCAGCTTTTTGATTTCAGAGCCAGCAGTGACAGTGCGAGCAGCAGCAGCGGTAGTAGCCAAAGCACTCCTGCAGGTCAAAAAAGTGTTCAAGGTAGCAGCTACATCTCTTCACCCAAAACTGTAGATGACGTCCAAATTCAGGCTTCCCACGACCAACAGGCTTCCCTAAGCCTGAATGTGAGGCCTCACTTGTTTCGGGCATCCAGCATGCCTGTTAACGTCCCACACAGGAAAGCTTCAGACTCTACAGATGAGCAGAAGAGCTCTCAGTCACAGAATGGCTCGACTGAAAAACTGTTTCGCCCTGTGGACGTCAGTGACAGAAGAGGGAGTATTCCTCAAGACAGGGCCAGCTTGCATCAACAGATAACGGCAGCGCTAAAACGGGTGCGCGAACTGGAGGAGCAGGTCAGGACGATCCCTGAGCTGAAGGCTCAGATTTGTTCCCTAAGAGAAGAGAAGGAACAACTGCTTCAGCGAATTCAAGCGCAGTCTCATGTAAAGAGCCTGCCAGAGATAGAGACAGATGAAAAACCCCTGACAGAGTCCCAAGAAAGTACCGAACCTACTCCAGCAACAGAGGAGCAAGACGTTACATCTCTTTCCCAGGAGAGTCCAGAAATACAGTCAACTGTAGATAAGGTGGTCCAGAACATTGACGGGCCACCACCTTACAAGGTCTTGGCAGAAGGGCCAGTTCTAGGTGTGGTCTGTGTTCCAGTGATTCTCATTGAAAAAGCTGAAAGTCCAACATCTGATTCAGAAGAATCAGAGAGAATGTTGGAAGAAACAGAGCATGAGATTGAAGAATCAGAAATGGTCTCGGAACAGGAATCAGAAAAACAGGAGGAAACGCCAAGCACTTCATTAAAAGACAAAGAGTCTGACATAACCGTAACAGCAGAAGAAGGAGACATATCCGAAGCCACAGTGTCCCAAGACGAAACTGAAAAAGCAGAAACAATCGATCAACCTATTGTACAAAAGGAAGAAACGACCTCCACAGTGAAGGCACAAGATGTTTTTACTATCCAAGACCTCCAAGAAAAAGTTAAGACATTGGAGGAAAGATTAAGGCAGGTGAGCTGTGATCTGGAAACCACAACCTCCTTACTGAATGTACAGATCGAGGAGAATAGACAAAAGCAGGTAACAATTCAGGAGCTAAGTGAAAAAGTAAAGGAACCCATTGCACAGCAAGAGTCAGAGGGCCGACTGGAGACGGAGCCACTTCCAGGACACATTATTACTTGCGATTCAGCAGTCAATACTGACAGCAAGCATGTGTTAGAGAAAGCAGTCCTAACAGATATTGACCTAAAGCCTGTTGACAGTACCAAAAAAGCAGACCAGATGTCCTGTAGTACTCAAACGAATATAGTTGAGACACGAGAAATCGAGGTGTTAGCACAGGTGATGACAGCAGAAAAGGTCGTGGGGGTGGAAATTACTAAATATGACCAGGCAGTTGAAACAGATGTGTACGAATATATATTGGAAGCCAAAGAAATAAAAAAGATTGAAGCTGCAGATGAAAGTTGCAGTGTGCGCAGAGATGATGTAGACGAAGAGAAAATGAGTGAAAGCATGATTATTGAGCGTGATGTGGCTGAAGAGTATGTTATAGTAGAAAAGACTGAAGATGATTTGGTTGAGACAGTTCTCAAGGACGATAAAGATGTCGAGTCCTTGGCCAGAGAAAAAGAACTGGTGGAAAATGTCGAAACTGTGGTCACAGAGGCTGTAAAACCAGATACAAGCACAGAGGAACCATTACAGCAAGACCAAAAGCTACCGCAAGGCCAAGACACTCAGCCTCAGTCTCAGAGGCCCAACGAAGCTTCGGCCTCACCTGCAGCCATAGGCCAGGTAGTCACTCGGATCCAAGGTCTTCTCAATGAACAGTGGGCCAGCTTGGGGAGTGGGAGCCAGGAACCAAAAGGAGAGGGCTCGCAGAAACAGCCAGTCTCAAAGATCAGTTCCATCCAGAGTCACCTCCGGGGCTCACTTAGTGCCCTTTCAGCCTTCTATTCTCCTGTTCAAAAAGGAGGTGCCGCAAAACAATCAGGTAAAGTCTTGTTACATTTCTCACGGACATCCTTGCTAGCCACACTGGTTTTGAAATAAAATAAATAAATAAATAAAAATAATGCCCATCCCCTCTTTTAGTTGGTGTATAACCTATTTAAATGTGAACCTATTAAAATTGCTTCACTTTGGTAGATAGTTTATTCTAAAGTGACTTACAATTGAAATGGGAAATACAGATATATTGTTAATAGAGCTGTATAAATCCTCCAATCGTTGGGTCAAGAAGGGCACTCTCACTGCTCAACCTTTATCTACCCTGAATCTGAAATACGCGGTAAACATGATGCATGCATTTTAGAAAATGTTCTTCTTTTTCAATGCCTTTCATTAACATTTGAATCCTTAACATTTTAGTCTTGTCCAGCCGTGGCTCATGAACATTGATTTTGAAAAGACAGGACAATGCTTTCCATAACACATCTGCAGAGTTAAATGGAGCATGCCCCTACCCCATGACTGCTTATTAAGGAACCCTTGTTTTTGTCTCAATTTTTTTTTTCTTTTTAAATCAAAATTTCTTGCAATTTGTCCATTTACCAATTCCCACTCATTATAATTTTCGTCATATAGTATGAGAGCAATCAGAGAGGGTTAAGGCTCACTTTTTGTGCCAGATACGTCATACGTGCATATTTTTGAACTCCTGCTTCATCTTTATCACAGGACAGCTGAACACACTTGGTGGAATGCATAAGGATTTTTTCCTTATAATAATAATAATAATAATAATAATAATAATAATAATAATAATAATAATAATATCCATTAGCATTTAACCACAATGAGACACAACTACATTACTAGGTTTTATTGTAAATGTTTCATATTTTTCTACTGTGAGTATTATGTATTACAGCATTGCTTGGGAGTAAAAAAAATCTTTTAAACTTTTTTTTTTTTAAGTCATCATAAATGTACTTTGCTTGTAACCTTGTAATACTGGCATAAACTTGCATTTATGCCACCACAGTCAAGCTTTCAGCCTCACATATTTCTCCTGAGTAAATAGAATTTCGACCTAATTCTATTTTTTTGTCATTAAAGTGGTGTGATTTAATCCGATTTTTAAATGCACAGGTGTACAGTCATAGCAAGCACCAAAACAGCTGAAAGATTTATGGTTATCTAAGGGTTTTATTTGGTTATGCATGGTTTTATGAAGGTTTATTTGTGAAATGTGCTGTATGCTAAATGATTGATTATGTCTGTATCGCAGTGCTATTGTAAAAAAAAAAAAAAAGTTTTGTGTGTGTTTCAATAGAGTTGTAGGATTTATTCAGGGAGGCAGAACAGGTGCGGAGTTGGCAAAGGACTTTACATCTGACCACTCTCTCCCTTCCCAGGCCTCAAGTCTATCATGAAGAAGAATGACTGTCCTGACAAGGCGCCTGGAGGAGCCAAGAAAAACCTGAAATTTGTTGGCGTAAACGGAGGGTAATTTTTATTTATATTTTTTGCCATGCTCTGCATTTTAAGAATACACATTATTTTTCACCAATAATTTATCAGGTACATTTTCACTCCACTGGGGTACTTGTCATTGGGTTGACTGCAGTACTACAGTAAGTAAAGTGTGAAATCATTAGATGCTTTGTTAAGTAGTTACGCCACTTTACATAATGAGTGACTGCTTAATCGATGCCACTGTAAAGATAACACATTATTACTTGACAGGCTTATGCTAAATCGATTAGAGCGAGAGTTATATTTTAGTCCAGAACATGGCAATCGCTGTTGCCAAAAGAGGTTAACTCTCAAAAATGAAAATGAATACAGTTGTGAAGGAGAAAAATCAAGTCAAAACAATTAAATAGCTTTAATCTTTGCATGCAGTTTGTTGCAAAGTTACATTGTCATTTAATGGTTTAATTGTTTTAAAATATACTTTTAATGGCCAGTTTTAAAAGAACCATGGTCAATTTAGAGTTCTAAAACTAAACCTTACGGCACCAAGGTGCACTTTCTAAACTGAAAATTCTCGCTAACAATAGCAAAGTCCTAACCATCTGCCTAGTAAGCTCTACATCCGACGAGAACTTAAAATCTATTAATATTTTTTTTATTCCTTGTAAATGAGGGCGTAAAATTCATTGACATTTTCAGAAGCAGAACATTTTCAAGCAGAGTACGGTGATGCCGCAGTAAAACATCTGAATGATGCAAACATTTTAAGAAGGCCGTGATTGACGACCCTGACCGACGTGGTTCGGAGCCCACAGCAGTCGTTCCTGTTTCAAAGATTCAGAGAGTGGAACGCCTGATCCTTGGAAATCGACACATAACTTTTCACCAATATACAGGAAGAGATGCATCTGTCTGTGCGAACTGTACTGTACACACAATCATTCACCAACACCACGTGCACATTACAGGATCCTGGCTGGGAGGAACAGTATTGCCACATCCAAGGCATTTTCACATGTTCAGGCCACTAAAGGAGTTCCTGGAAGGCCATGAAGCAAGCATGACCGATCATAGCTCCAGCGTACTGAGAAAACTTTCTATCTTGATGGTATCCAAGCACTAGTAAAAGGCTGGGATAAGTGCATTACTGTGCCAGGGGATTATATTGCGAAAATAAAAGAACTTTTAACTCTTATAACTGTGTTCTGTTACTCGGCACGATTAACAGTCCCAGTATGACTTGATATCCCTGTACAGTTTCAGAGCCTTGTAGCCTCTGGCAGCTCATAGTACAGTAGATGTTTTATCCTTTAATTTGTTATTGTTCCGTAATAAACAGTATAAGGAACAGTAAACATTGAATAACAGATTAAAGGAATCATTTCAGTTACAATATTAGTATGCAGGAGAGCCAACAGTCTGCTTAGCTCTGTGAGGGTAAACAGTGCTGATCTACGACCTCCATCAGAACTGACCTGTTCTCAGATGCACAGAATGTTTATCCACTTTTCACTTTTTTTTTTCAACTCAATGAAATTCAATTTTATTTATATAGCACTTTTAACAACGGTCATTGTCGCAAAGCATTTTTACAGCTTTAAATCATAAGCAGCCAACAAAGCCGACTCCTACAGCCTCTAGTTCCACCCGATCTTTAGATGATGGATAGAACAGGGAAAGTGGGAACAGCTATGACAAAGCCATTTTAAAATTGATTGATGGAAATGGCGTTGACCCTTGGACACAATTCCTTATGATTAATATATATTAATATAAAGCTGAAAATGTGACATTAACCTTTATGGCAATTTGAGCAGTGAATAGTTCATTCATACTATACAAGCTTATTATATACGGTACTGTATGCACTACAGCTGTGTCCGCATTAGTGGGCATGAGGTTATGTCATGCCCTCATGAGGTCAGGTAGTTCTCTTACAAACGACCTGCCTTGTTTAGCATATTAAAAATGTTGTCTGGAGAACAACATTCACTTGCATATTTCTCACCTACAGTATATGACTTGGTCCATTGCTTGAAAGTGTACCAGACTAACTAACTGTGGGATCTCATGAAGTCTGATAGCATTGTTTTAGATGTGTGCATACTTTTATGAAAGGTTTTCACATTTCTGCCAGTAGTGAATGAATAATTAACTATAAATTTATGCCAATTATTATAAATCATGGAAAGCACATTAAATAACATAAAGGAGAGATTAACCATAGATGAGAAAATAGAAGGTCTGCAATAAGTGCATCCTATAACAGTTAAATAATAAAGTAAGTTCCTATAACAGTTAAATAATAATAAATTAGCATCTGTACACCTGTGCATTTAAAAATTAGATCACACCACTTTAATGACAAAAAAAAAAAAGAAAAAAATTATTAAGTCGATATTCTATTTACTCCGGAGAAATGTGTGAAGCTGAAAGCTTGCGAGTTTATACCAGTATTACAAGATTACAAGCGAAGTACATTTATAATGATTTAAATATTCTATAAATATAAACATTAAAACATATTAAGATATAAAACATATTATGTACATGTACATTAAACATGTAGATATGTCTTATCGTGGTTAAATGCTAATGGAATATATTTATTATGATTATTATCATTATTAAGATCCAGATCCATAACTAAAATTAATAACCTTTACAACCCCTTCAAAAAGACTTTGTAGTCCAAACCTGGTACCAAACATCAGTGATTTGCCATAATTTATGTGGAAGATTTTTCTAACATGTTTCGTCTTTGTCACAATAAATCTTCTGTTTGAAATTGCTGTACTGCTGTGAATAGTAAAGATGTCTAATGTCTAGTGAAGAGTGTGTATATAAAGGCAGAACACTATGGCCTAAAACTAAACCTTACAGCTCACCAAGGTGCACTTTCTAGACTGAAAAGTCCCGCTAACACTAACAAAGTCCTAACCTTCAGCCAAGTAAGCTCTATATCTGATGAATATATATATATTTGTTTAAATTAAGTCCCTTTTTGACTTTACCATCTCTTGTATATACTGTATGAGGTTTGGCCAGATGTGGAATGCAGACTGAGTTAATTTTGAGTTAAACAGCAATAACCTTGCAGTGCATAATCAGTAATAATATACAGATAACACTACAAAATGACTGGACAACTTTCTAAGAGAACTCAACTCTAATATATAACCTCAAAAATATATACAAAAAGAGGTCATCAAGGTAGAGTTAAAAGTTATTGATTTTCAAAAGGCAGAAAATCCTCTCTGAAAAGGAAATTATGTAAACTACTAAAGGGCTCTACGTCTTCCCCCTATAACCTACATAGCCTATAATCTTATGATTTATACTGAAAACCTATTACCTCTATGTATATGCAGTAATTCATTATGGGCCTGATGTTGACGATGGTCAATAATGTTCCATGCCATTTTCAATGAAGCAGTTACTGCTATCCAGGTATGAAAGTGAGATATTTGTAGTCTAAATCTTATAAAAGATCAGCGAGGATTATCTTAAGTGGATCCTGGCAGGACTGTTGTTAGAAATGACAGCTAGTAATTTCAGAATTTAACCACGCAACCATGATCCATGCAAACACAATGAAATTCAGATAACCACAGTGCTGTTATAGTAAAGTTTTTGTATACAATAAATTCTTTCTGTGCTAAAACTGACTACAAGTTATGGATATTATAAGAGTAATTATCAACTTAGTAGTCAGTTTCAGTGGGACAAACACCATTCTGACACTCTGTCCACTTAATATCCTACAGTATGTTTATTTTTGTTTTGTCTTCTGAGCATAATGTTCCATTTAACAACCAAACAGCTGCATCTTTCCTGCTGTGTATTTAAAGCTGTTTTACATACAACTTTATCAATGACTTATAAAATAAAAAGTTATTTTTTTTTAAACATATATTTATTTTCTACGATTTGTCATTTAGTGTGAATAGAGTGTAAAACAAGCCTTAAACGTTTAGTTCACTGTAGTTCATTTGAGAAAGAAAATGATTTAATTTAGAATAATTGAGGAAGTTAATAGTAGAATCAGAAGTTGAGGATGAAGAAGTAGAAAAAAATGTTCAATAGAAAAGTGTACAGTACTGTGCAAAATTTACCAAAATTCAATTCATTTAAAGAAATTGGAACAAATGGCAAGTGCATAGAGATACTATTTAAAAACTGGTTGTTTATGTACCAACGTCAGCAGCAACCTCATTTCCCCTCTCATCTGTTCCAACCACTCAGCATTCAGCATCAGCATTATACTAATCACCGGCCTGATCATCTGTAATCACATTCACCTGTTTCTCACTGGTTCATGTCTTACAGTTACTGTAGATGTTTTATATGCTTGAATGAGTCATAGGTCACTGTGTGGCTTAAGAAATGAAACAAGGACTGGACTGAAAATGAGAGCCAAAAAAAGCCTAATGAAAAATACTAGAAGTCTGACTCTTTGGAAGCAAAATATGTGGCTCAGGACTTTTGCACAGTACTTGTATTTACGTACAAATCCCTCCTGTGAGCTATTTACATTTGTCATATTTTGTATGTTTGTTTTATTAATTGCAACAGACAGGCAGTTTTACTTAAATGAAAAGCAAACGAATCATTTTCAGAATGTAAGAAATTACATGTGCACAATTTCTCTGTTTTTTCATTATTATTATTATTATTATTAATTATTATTATTATTATTATTATTATTCACTACAATTATATTTTTTGCATTCCCTGTAAAATCACCTCTTGTTTTACACCAATGGCAAATACAGGCTTTCTGATAATCTTTTAACGAAGGAGCTGGCATTTCTTGACACAATTTAGAATTACAAGCACATGCAAACACATACTAAATTTTCTTTGTACAAGTAAGGCAGGCTCCTTTTATTTTCCTTTTTATCCATGAGTACTTTTAGTTTAATATATATGTGAGCGCATGGATGTTTTCATTTTCATTTATTATTATGACAAAACATGCTGTGCCTTTTCCTTGTTTTATTTGCTGATTATTATACTCTCACCTTATGACCACATAAACTCATAAGCCAGGTCACAGTGAAAGACTATTATAGATAACCGAGGCTATCTGTCTTGTTCAGCTATGAGTCAACCTCCAGTGAGGAGTCCAGTGGGGAGGACGAGAGGGAGGAGGAGGAGAAGGAGGAGGAGGAGGAGAAGGAGGAGGAGGAGGAGGAGAAGGAGGTGGATAGCTCGGAGATGGAGGAGCAGGGGGAGGACAGAGGAGTGGCCCAGAAGGAGGAGAAGGAGGCTGCTGCTGCTGGGGAACAGGATGAAGAAATTCAGGCGGGGGTGTCCCAGGGTTCTGTAGAGCCTAAAGACCCTCAGGCCATTGTTGATCCCCAGGAGGAGCAGCCCAGCAGGTGAGACAGAGGGGCCAGGAGAAAAAAAAGAGAAAGAAATCTTATGCAGTTTAAAAACAACAACAAGAACAACAACAACAAAAAAAAACATCCATCCATATAAATACATCAAATTGTTTCATTTGACCACCTGTAGCTTTGATTATGGCACACATCCACCGTGGCATTATTTTTACAACCTTCTGCAACCTCACAGAATTTATTTCTGTACAGAATTGTTTTCGTTTTGCCCGAGATCTGGTTTTGATGACGGGAGAGTTGAAGTACTCCATAATGTCTCCTCCAGCATTTCCCCACAGACTTTCAATGGGGTTAAGGGAAGGGCTCTTGGTGGTCAATTTATGTGTGAAAATGATTCCTCATGCTTCCAGAACCACTTTTTCACTTTTTTGAGGTTGATGAATCTTCAAATTTTCATACTAGAATAAGGCCATGTCACCGAGAAAGCCATCAAAAACAACCATTATTTAAACAACCTGGTCATTCAGAACATTTAGGTAGTCATCTGACGTTATGTATTTCATATAACGTTGCTGAGCCTAGACCCTACCAACTGAAGCAACCTCGGATCATAATGCTGCCTTCAGAGGCTTGTACAGTGGACTCTATGCATGATGGGTACATTACTTCATATGTTTCCCTTCTTACCCTGATGCACCCATCACTTAGGGGTAGGGTCAATCTAGACTCATCAGACCACATGACCTTTTTCCATCGCTCCAAAGTCCAGTATCTATCAAATTGATCCTGATTAGCCTTAATACCAAGTGGTTTTCTTTTGGCCACACAGCTGTTGAGTTCCAATCCTGTGAGTTCATATGGAAATGCTGAATGATGTGATTTCTATTGCCTATTTTTTTTTCCAAAAGTTGATGGTTCAGCCCTATCTTTCCTGGATTTAATAAGGCAAAACCCAGTTTCAGTAATTTTTGCAATCTCCTTAGATATGTTTTTGTTTGATTGTGAAAAACAGCAACATCTTTTCCATGACCCTGGATACGGTATGTTTTCTGACACGGTTATGCTTATGTAAATCCAAACACTGATTTTGTTTTGGCCAGGCTGGGTATTATATTCCCATACAAAATTGTGCTTCTAGGATAATAATCAGAACTCATTTATCATTTCCATACATTTCAAAGTGAAAAAGAGCAATGTGCAAAGTTTAATATGACAACCAAAACCACCACTACAACAACAATATCAAACAAATCATCGTTTTACTGATGATAATCAATGAAGATCATCAGATGTGCTCTTTTTTTTCTTTTGCTTATGACTGAACCAATTTTCCATTATTCTATCCCATGAATTCTCAATGCACAAACATGTATGAGCAGGAATTCTTTTAAATTCACACGCAATTATCAATGTTTTATTTCTTGTATTAATTTTAAGACTACATTATTATATTTACATTTATATTAGGTGTGTTTTGTATTTTGTATTGACAGTATAATATCCATTCCTGGAGCTATTAAAACAGTGTTTTATGGTTGTATCTGTAAAACAATCGCAATTTTCTGGCTATGTCTTATTAAGGTTAAAGAAAATGAAAGTTTCTATTCGTTTTTAGAGCGAGGTTTCTATTATTTGTGTTTATAACCTTTTTTTTTTTCTTAAATAATCCTCCTACAAGTACTTACTTTTATAACAAGCCCTATAATCACTAAACATACACACACCCACAGAGTCCTAAATATAGCCAAATATCATACACATGCTCCACTTAGATTTGGCGCTGAGATATTACATTTAGAAAAAAATAATAAACCAGCTTCAGTATACTACATTTTTAATATGATGTGCATTATTGTAACTATATTTGTTCAATCTTTTTTGATTATACATTATCTTAGATTTGATACATTCTGTCACTTATGAAACATACTTTTGTATTTATCCAGTATCATAACTTGAAGGTTTTACTAATCATAAAGTTATTGGAGCATATTAACAGCAAAGGCTTACTCCTTTTTTTTTTACACACACAATCCTGGTCTTTGTCTTACCAATCATCAGTCTGGAGACAGAAAGCAGAAAAATTCTGAGTGACAGGTTTAATAAACTTAACCATGAGAAGCTCAACAAGGCAGGAAGCTACATACAGTGCAAGTGAGCAGATGAGCATATGGATGTCTGGAATTCTGTTCTAAACATAAACCACAGCTCTAAATATGTGAGACAACGAGGAAGACGTGTGCTAAATAGAGCATGTGCTAGACAGTACTGTGATGGGAGTTAACACGATCAAGAGCACAGTCTGCATCCTGGATCTGGGGCTTTAAGATGTTTTCAAATTTTCTTCCTTTCTTTCTTTTTCTTTCTTTATTTGAGGAAATTCTATCTATACCCTTTTAGAAAAGTCACATGACCTTATATGTAATTATTAGACACCTTTATATTTAGTGCAGGTTTTTTCATTTTTACATGTAATTTATTTATTTATTTATTTATTTTTTACATATATTGGGCATAAGGATAATTTTCAGAAAATTTTTTTTCACATCAATAATGCTTTACTTCATACAGCGTCTATATGAAAAATTGTTGATGTGTGACAGTATTTCACACTGTTTTTAAATATATTCAAGACTGCAAATGTCTTAACACCATATTTGTAATACAGATTTTGTCTTGTTTGTTTTTCATTAGTGATTTATTTGACAATTTTCTGTTTTTTTATGATCCTAAGCTTAAAATCTAGAATATTCTATTTTTTATTTTCAGAATTGGAGCCTCACAATCCCGTCTGAAAAAAGTTACACGTATCAATTGTTTATTTATTTATTTATTTATTTATTTATTTATTTTTGTTTAAAAGTTTATAACTAGACTTAGGAACTAATGCAGATTTGTGGAAAATAATTTTTTTAACTTCTTGTGATCATTTGATTTGTAATTACTGCTTTGCCGTTGACTGTATTCTTGCAGTGAACTTGTAGATAAAAACTTTATGGCTGCCTGTCACTACCTAAAGGACCGAATGGCAGAAGTTTCTACTCCAAACAAAGAGATGGTAAGAAATGTAGTTTTTTAATACAATTAAAACTACATTTTCAGAAAATATTTAGCTTTTTTAATTTGTTACATTAATAAAAGTTTGGTTTATCTAGTGTGCGCCCCTGTAAAGAAAATGTGCTAGATAACTTTAACAATCACAGATGACACAATACAACATTTAAAGCTGACTTTAAATGAGTTTTGTTCATATTTTAATCCATAAATACTATGAAAATCTCTATACGCGGAAAAACAAACTTGTAGGGCTTATAAAAAATGGTTGAAAAGACAATATAATGAATAGTGAAACCTGGTCATCACATCAGATAATGGCACTGGTCCTAATACCGGGCCTTGTTTCAGACAATATCAAAGACCAAAAATATCTCAGAATAATGCATAACAGAGCCACACTTTGTATCCGGGGAAACTCTTTTATGTCACCAAACTTCTAAATAACTTTTAAGCTGTAGTTACTTCTAAGGGTCTGAGCACCTTGTGCAGTTTTCGTATGAAGATTCTCATTAAACACGCTCATCTCAACAGCCCTTCTACACTAATACACGTTCCACTGAGTCGAATTAGCAACCGATGTCTCCTGATTTAAAACTTGACTCCGAAGTCGCTGCGGTTGGTACCAATATGGTAAATTTTATGTATCGGACTCTGCATCGTTCACAATTTAAACGAATTCCTAAGAACATTAAAAAGACTCTATGTCGAATTTTGCCATGAGGCAATAACGAAGTGTTAGCGACATGATAGCATTTCAATAGTGAGCCGTTAAGGAATTTTAACATGTTATACCATGTCCTATAGAATTGATAACACATCATAGTATAGCATAGTATATCTTTCAAATGTGTTCAATAGTCACTTTTCCTAAAAATATTACTTTGTTAATATTTTAAGTACCTTGGCGCTACTGAGGTGTTTAATTGGGAGGCAGCAGTCGAAATTTTTGAACATGCTCCAATTTTCTTCCCGGCACTAACAATACTAATTAAACAATAAAACAGTCACCAATGAAAATGTGGTGAATGGGCTGTTTTTTTTTTTTTTTTGTTGCCATCTTCAGAGGCAGATTCTGATGGTGCTCTACCAGGAATGGTTCCGTGTATCCAGTCAGAAGGAGTCGCAGGCAGAAATGGTCACTGTGTATCTGAGAGAGGTTGGAAATCACACTCCTACTCTCCTGCGCTATATAGTCAACCTGGCTGATGGCAACGGCAACATGGCCCTACACTACAGCGTCTCCCACTCCAACTTCCAAGTAGTCAAGCTCCTGTTGGATACGGGTGAGATGAAACATCAACCCTAGAGATTAATGACTGATTGATGTGGTTGGAATATTATGCTCCCTTTTTTTTTCACTTATTTTAAGTTGTCAGGTAAAGGTTGCATGTTATATTATGTTCCTAAGGTCTTTGTGAGGTGAATCATCAGAATAAAGCCGGCTACACAGCGATCATGCTGGCAGCTTTGACTGCGGCAGAAGGACCTGAGGACATGGAAGTGGCCCAGCAGCTACTGAGCCTGGGCAACATCAACGCTCAAGCAAGCCAGGTAGGTACACACGTGTATTATTTGTATCAGGTAGGTACAAGCAACCTGTTATTCACTCATACAAACAGTTTACAAAACTACTTTAACTTCATTTTCTGAGCAAACATACACACCTAACAACCGTTCCACCGATGTTGGCATTCCCCAGTACCTTAGCCTGGACAAGAGGACACATTCCCTTTTCAGTCTGGTTCCTCCCAAGGTTTTAGGTTCTGTTTTCCCAGAGCATTCTTTCTATCACTATTGCCTCTTGCTTGCTCACTATGGATCTGCTCGACACCTGGCTGCTTTGTCTCAATATCCCCCATTAAAATAGCTGTACAATTTTCTCTTAGTTAACAGAAACATATATATCAGTGAAAGTGAGACAGGTGTTACACTAAACTCTTCCTTCTGTCACAAATCTTTCTTCCATTTACATTGCTCTGAAGTTGTGCTCTGATGATAAACATTTTTTTTTTAAGCATGTCCATAGAAATGTGATGGCACAGTGGTGCACGTGGTCCCTGGTTTAATCCTGAGCTGAGTTTTATGTCCTTGTAGTATTTTTAAGGATTTCCTTTGGGTTTTTTAGTTTTCCTTCCTAAACGCATTATGGTTAGAGGATTGACTACTCTTAAGTACTTTTGTATGAGAATAAGTATGGAATTGGCATTACTCGCTTCCAGTGTTCTTGTGATAAGCTCTGCCTCCATGACCAAAGTGTTTCCTGTAGATGATGTAATGTTCAAAATATTGTTCTCTCTTCACCCCATAACTCTTTCTTTTTCACATAGTCTGGTCAGACAGCACTGATGCTGGCAGTTAGTCATGGCCGCACAGCGATGGTGCAGGTTCTACTCGACTGTAACGCAGATGTGAACATACAGGACCAAGATGGCTCCACGGCGCTGATGTGTGCCTGTGAACATGGTCACACTGAGATAGCCAAACTACTGCTAGACAGACCTGAATGTAACACTAACCTGAAAGATAAGGTAGGTGCTCATGACGTGCATGCACATATTCATACACGCACAAACACACACATAATGTACTGCAGTCAGAAATGCAGTTTATTAAAATGAAGTAATTTTGTTATTTTCATTACCCTTTTATGTAGAGAAAATATTTGATGAAGCCCCTAGGCAGCTTTGGGGAAAAAAACCAACACTGCCATCACATGGTCAAAATTAGTAGCACCATTCATACTTATATACTGTATATATACAGTAGTGTACAAAAATCTAACGTACCATATTTTCAGTAGTACAAATTTTGTTATATAAGTTTATTATCTCTGCATTATTATGTACAAGACCATTCCCTACAAAGATACACTAAAATTAATGAATAAATAACATTACAGAAGAATATTTGCACGCCTGTAAAGAAAGCGACATATTACATAACAGACCAGTTTTCAGGTGGGGGAAAAAAAAAATCAATAATATAGACTCCTGGATTTTGCATGAAAATAGAAAGGAGCGAGTGTGAAAAAAAATTACCAAAAGAACTCATATTCTCCAGCATGCTCAGTAAAACCTAACAGCTGTTTTATTTACAGTACTGCGCAAAAGTCTTGGGAACATCCAAACACAAGCCGTATGCAATGATGCTTTTGAAAAAAGAAACATTAGTAGAAAAAAGAAGAGAGGAGACTCTTTGCTTGAACATAAGCGGTAGTGTTCGAGACAGATGTGTGCAGTATTCTAAGTAAAACAGCTGTTAGGTTTTACTGAGCATGCTGGAGAATATGAGTTCTTTTGGTAACTTCGTCACACTCGCTCCTTTCTATTTTCATGCAAAACCCAGGAGTCTACATTCATACATACATACATATTTACACGCGCACACAAACATTCTGTTCAGGGAGGTTTGTAAAGTTTTTCTTTGACTATAAAACCACTGAAGAACTTTTTTCAATACTTTAAGAAAAGCCCCAGTTTTGACCCACAGAATCAACATACCTAATGTTTTTATGTAAATGTCCATGTGTATGTTTCCCTTTTAAGAATGGCAACACTGCACTGTCTGTGGCAATCAAGTTCTCCCACTCTGAGCTAATCGAACTTCTGAAGACCCACAGTGAAAAGGCTGGGACTACATACACTGCAAGTCTTCTCTGAGGTCGCTTATACTTCCTCTGCAGTAGCAACAGTACCTGCATTCACCCTCCAGCTGCCTCAACCAGTCAAACTGACCAGTGAGACTTATTTGGAAAGGAAAAAAAAAAAAAGGACTTTCCTCAACTGGGATAAGCAACAGGCCAAGTTTTATAGTTCTCCGAAGCGCAGTTTAACGTCAAAGCTCTTAACTTAATGTGGATGAAGCATGGTACATTGTTTCATGTTGTGTCCTATTTTTCAAGTATTATTCTATTTTTGTCACGTAGAGAGCATTATACATGGATGTTATTATAGAGTCTATCAGATACACACTATATTTATTTTATATTGCACCTTGCTATACTGTTTTTATTTAATCTCCTCGAAGATATACAAGGCCGGTCTGAATAGATCCTGATGAGCAAAATTGTGTCTTCCATCATGAAGGTTATCAGGTTAATGCTTTTCATGTTCAAACTTAAAAGGTTTCTTTTGTCTTTGTGTTTAGCTTGAGGCCAAAAACATGGCAGGATAGCCCCCAAACCAAATAAATTCTGTCAATAAAATACAGCAGAATTTAATAAATGAGCTGAACATTTTGTTTTTTCCATTTATAAATATAGAATGTTTTCAGTATCCACGACCAGGGGTGGACAAATCAGAAGCTCAGGTAGCTGACACAAGAGAACTACATGTCTGCACTATTCTTTTGTCACAGTATAACAACCAAAAAAAACAAAACCTTCTTTAGAAACAAATGCATTCATCTGCAATATATAGTACGTGTACGCCAAATGCACACTAATCATTTATAAACCCACCACCTGCTGCACTGCACATTGCCTAGTGATGTCACATGACCATTCCAGGAACATATAAGATTGACAAACGTAGCAGAATAGCTAGCGTTAATGAAGTCAAATAGCTTCCTTTCTGCCATGACATTAGTCTCATGACGTACAGATGCTAGCCAGACTGGAATATTGTATTAGAGGAGGAACCTGGCAAATGTCTTGCTGAGTATTTGTTGAAGGCAAAAGTCAATTCAAGTCCATTTGGGTTTCCAGGCAACCAAAACATACATTTAAGTGGCACACTGGAGCATTTGCATGCCTGGACCGCCAGCTAATACATGTACATGTATGATTTGTTCACCCCTGATGACATTTATATTATTAATTGTCTGGAGCAACCACTTGATTAAGGTTCAGCGATGATCACCATAAATGATTTAAATATGCTGTTGTATTAAGTGGTGAAATATTACTAATAACCGTTGAAAAATTATTCAGGAATAAGATTCCTAGCAAACTGTGACTCCTCATTAGCTTATTGGTCACTCATTGGAGTACACAAGAAAACATACTTAGGTGCTATATTGGAATAAATGATGCCAATTGGTAGACGTACAAATGGATTCATTAATCAGCTACAGTGCTTTGCAAAAGTATTCACGCCCCTCGAACTTTGCCTCAAGCCATGTGGATCTGCAAAAGGGACTTCTTAGTTGTTCCATACTCTTTCCATTTTGGCATGATGGATTGTCCAGTTCTCCGTGAGATGTTTAAAGCTTGAGATTTATATATATAACCTAACCGTAATTTAAACTGCCCCACAACTTTATCCCTGACCTGTCTGGTGTGTTCCTTGGGCTTCATGATGCTGTTTGTTCAATAATGTTCTCTAACAAACCATTGAGGGCTTCACAGAACAGCTGTATTTAAACTGAGATTATACATTTTTTTTGCAAACTTCAGGCATGTAGCAGTGTTCTTTTTAGTAAGCAGCGGCTACCTTCGTGGTGTCCGCCATGGACGCCATACTTATTCAATGTTTTATGTACTATAGATTCATGAACACAGATAGCAAATGAACCAGTGTCAGCCCTCAAATCTTAGGCCGTCACTCAGGATTCAGGATTCTTTACCTGATTGATGAGTCTTCGTTGTGTTCTTGGGGTCATTTTGACTGGACCCCCACTGGTAGAAAAGCTATAGTCAGAGTAAAGGGGGCTGAATACAAATGCATGCCGCACTTTTCAAATTTTTATTTGTGACACTTTGTGTTGTTCTATCACATAAAATCCCAATAAAACGTGACAAAATGAGGAAATGTTCAAGGGGTATAAATACTTTTGCAATGCACTGTATATTCCAGTTTTACAGAAACAGACATATAGATTGATACAAATAGGAAAGGAAATATTTTGTTATGAATATGCAAAGGAAAGGAAAATGATGCGATGTATAAAATGTATAAAAGATAACTGAAAACACAAGTTCTACGACGTCCGATCGAGTCAAGCAGATTCTTTTGACGTGTAATAGCAGTTGAACAGAAGTGTAGAGAAGCTATTTTGATGTTGAACACAATCTTAATAGGCACTTTAACCTCAACTGAAGCCTTGATCTTGTACATCAAGTACCAAATGTCCAAACTTGTGAAGTTTAGCTTGTAAAATGATCCAGCGATGACACACACACACACAGGGTGAACCAAATAGGCTTTGAAGGACAAATCATGTGGTTAGAGTACAAACAATAAAAAAGTGGTACTTTTATCATAAACGCACTCTACATGGGACCCTAAAGTTGAATAATTATTTATTTTAAAAGCTATATTTTACATGCTGCTATACTGTATGTATGGATAGAGTATTCATATAATATCTATAAATTCAATATCTTTTGCTTATGTGTGTCTTTGTATAAATATACCTTTTTATACACTGGCAAGATTTTTTTTTTTTTTTTTTTACTGATTTTTATGTAAAAACAATGTCTCTCCTCATCTCTGATGCCAGTGATTCCAGGACAACCAGTTAAACCAGTTTTTTTCCATCTTGAAACTAAAATAGTTTATTTACGTTTGAAACAGCGGAAGGTTTTTATTCTCCATTACCATTCTATATAACTAAATGCTCTGTCCCAGAACTGTGATGTTTTCCCTCTTATATATTCTTGCTCCTCTAAAAGAAATATAAATAAATGATAATCTATATATAAATATATACAGGGTTGTTTCTGGACCTTTGTCAGAACACTTGTGTGGCAGTGCCTCTGTTAAGCTGGGTGAGGCGTTTACTCAAGTGCATCATGGACTTTGATTCAGTTGCTCTGTACTTGTGCTCTGTATAACAGTGCTCTGTGAGTGAAGGAAACATGGCAAGGCCAAAAGCACATTATAGTTGTATGTTGAATGCCTATAACAAAATTATGAATGTTTATTTTGATAAATGCTTCAGAATCTGGAGAGTTCTATGGATGATGCAGACAAAAATGCAATAGTGACTTAAATATACTCAATTTAATACCAGTATTATTCAAAATATAACTGTGTTTGTGATATTCTAAACATTTATGAAAACAATCCTTCTCAATAAAGTTGCAGACCTGCGAACGGTAGTGTGGATGTTTTTCGCCTGGTTACTTTCTCACAGCTTCTTCTTAGCAGTATTTTTGCATTTAAACAAATATTGTACAGTACATATACTTCATCACTAGGCATGTGATATTGTAATTATTATTATTTAATTAGCAAGCTTTTTAGTGTAATATTTTTTTGAAAAAAAAAAAAAGTTATATGAATATCAATTATATTAGGTTATATTTTCCAGACAATCATAATGCAAGATGAACAAAAGAAGCTTTTTTAAGATAAAGTTTGTCTGCTTAAGTGGGCTAAAAATATCTTTCTTTTCTGTTCCCCATTGCTTTGTCTGTTTCCATATATCGGATATTTATTGAAATTAAGTGACAGCCACACTGTAAAAAAAAAACGGTAAATTTTACGGTAAAAAACTGGCAGCTGTGGTTACCAGAATTTTACCGTAAAAAATATGGTAGCACCGTTATTGCACTGTAAAAAAACAAAGCGTAAATTTTACGATAAACATACAGCAGCTGTGGTTGCCACAAGTTTACTGTAAAAAATACGGTAGCAATGTTCTACGGGATCACACTCATTATGCGGCATATTTTAATTGCTCTTTTTTTTAAGAGCCTGGCGGGGAATCAAACCCAGACCTTGGTGGTGCAAGGCGACAATGCTAACCACTACACTACCATGCTTGCTACATAAGTGTTGTCGTTGTTGGAGTGCAAGTCGTGTGAGGGGACGTGGGGAAACCGAGGAAGTCCAACAACGACAACAGTTGTCTAACAAACATGGTAGTGTAGTGGCTAGCACTGTCGCCTTGCACCTCCGGGGTCTAGGTTTGATTCCTGGTCAGGCTTGAAAAAAAGGACAATTAAAATCCATAAAATATGCAGCATAATGAGTGCGATCCTGTAGAAC
>JAAGKR010003070.1:1507-42565 GCA_011419295.1 Clarias macrocephalus
TATGTTGAAATTGAAGTTTAACTCTAGTGTACTACGGTGTTTTCGGCAAGCTGTCTATGTATTTCTGCGCCTCTTCTACCGAGCGTAGCCACTTCTTCTGACCGGTAGAGAGAGTCACCCGGAGCCGTGCTGGATACAGGAGCGAAGGCCGCAGTCCACGCTGGTATAACTCAGTCATAACGCCTCTATACTCGGCTCGCTGGCTTAAAACTTCGGGAGCGTAGTCTTCCACCATGCGAACCTGCTGACCGCGGTACTCCAGCTTCCCTCTCCGCCGTGCCTCCCGAATCAGAAGCTCCTTCACCTGGTACCGGTGTACACGGAGAATGACGGGCCGAGGTCTCTGTCCTGAAGCGGGTTTGGATGCAGGTACACGGTGGGCTCTGTCAATCTCAGGCGGGGATGGCAGCGTTTCACTACCAAACACCTCGCACAGAAATTTAGAGAAGAACTCGGTAGGGAGTCCACCTTCAGTAGCTTCTGGAAGACCCAGGACACGCAGATTTTGTCTCCTGCTCCGGCCCTCTAGGTCTACGACTTTGGCCGTTAACTTCGAGTTGTTTTCCCGAAGACCGGAGCAGATGTTCTCCAGCTCGCTCACATGCTGGCTCAGGTCGTCCGTAGCGAGTTCTAGTGAGGGTAAGCGCTGACCGTGGTCCTCTACTTGGGCTTGGATTTTGTCTAGTTTACTTTCCAGTAAACTAAACGAGTTTTTAAAGTCAGCCGCCAGCGCTTCACGGTGTTTATCTAACAGCGCAGAAATAGCCTCGACTGTTAGAGCGGCCGCAGGGTCGTCTTTTTTGCCGGTTTTAACACTCTGGTGGCCATTATAAGTAAAAAAAATAGATGACCGTGGGGTACAGTACAAAATTATTGTTTCTTAAAGTTTTTATTTAACGTTTAAAAACTAAAAAGGGAGTGAAGAAATTGGAAATTATCGGAGCAGCTCTCTAACACGTCTACTCCATGTGGCTGCTAACCGGAAGTCCGATCAACATTAATTTGATGACTGGTTGGAGTATAAGATTTGAGTAAGCTGTATAAATGAATTGGTATAACCATGAAGCGGTATACTAATTGATGCTGGGGGAATACCCCAATCTAGAAACTAGGTGATCGAGTATGGTTCTCTACAAAGAACATGAATAAAATTAACTTAAATCCATTGATCCATTCAGAATTATACAGAAGATTGACAATGAAACATAAATTGGACATTGCACATTATGGTTTCAGTGCTTCCTCTTCCCACGTTTCATAAATGAACCCAGTTAAACCAGGTCTTTTAGCAGGGACCAAGCAGACACACCACCATCACCATTAGACATTGATTACTGATTAGCCTCACCTGAACATCATTACTCCACCCACACAGCATTTAAGACGTTCAGATCACTTACCCATTTGCAAAGTAATGTTCTGTGTCATTCTTGCCAGTTGTTGCCAATCGTTATTTTCCATGCATGCAAAGTCTGGTTTTTGATCAGTGTTTGTCTTTGTTTTAAGAGGTAGGCTTAGTCCTGTACTACATGTTTTGCTGATCTCTCGAATTTTGCTTGTTTTTGACCTTGAGCTGGATTACACTGAATAATGTTTACCAAGATTAAATTTTTTATTAAAGTTGAATGAACCTGCACTTGTGTCTGTCTGCAGTTCTTAACAGTTTAAACATGTTCGTGAAATTGAGCAAAACAGTGTAAATTTTAATTCAAGACATTGCATTTTTTTTTAAGTTAAAATATAAAGTGTGAAATAAGCAAGTTGAAGACAGTTTCTCAAATTAAAATGTTTATTTCACTAGCTATTTAACAAATACTGTAAATTTCCTTTTAGACACTTTCCAGTGAAGGAGCCTCTTTCCAGTGGTGTTAATGGCAACAAGCTGATTATTCAGGTGACCCCTGACAGTAACGGCCTTTACTACTGTGTGATATCTAACCAACACGGAGCAGCTCTAGGTTCCCTCTCTGTACACGTTACACCATGTGAGTATGGATCTGATCTATCCTTCACTGGAACATAGAAATAAATGTTCTTTCTCACTGAGTTCATTGAATCCAATGTGCATGTTCACATAATGCGTGGTTCACTTGGATACACATTTTAACAGATGCACACAGATCCAGAAGTCACCAGCCTACACTTATTTAACTTCTTAATTTAAATATTCCAGTTATAGTTTAATGGAGTGCAGAGTCCAAAGAAAACTAAATGTCAGTTCCATCTAATCTGTGCTACACTGTATGATTTTTATATAACATTTAACGTTCTTAATAGAAGTAAATGAGGATGTTTGCCTCAGTGACATTAAGCAGTTTCTAACACTGTAGCAGTAATACTTTCTTAACTGCATTACAGCTACAGAATCCTGGACCGCCTGGACTCTGCTCATCTTGGTCCTCATTGCTGGGTTTTGTGGTTTTCTCATTCAGAAATGTAATCATTATAGAAGGAGTGCTGTGAGGTTTGTCATTTTATCAGTCTAGTATTAAAAAGCAGATTATAACCCTATAAAGTTTTTTTTTTTTTTTTTTTTTTTTTTTTTTAATGAGTTGCTGACTTTTCTGTTTTCACTCCGTCATTTTAGGCATGACCCTGTGCCTCCTGATGTATAAGAAGTCAGTGTTAAATATTTTATTTAAATCTAAATTTTCTTCTTTTGCTCAGTTTCTGTGACAGAACTTAAATCCAATATGTTTCTTTTGCATAGGTGCACTGATGTGTTTGTGGTTCAAACCTCTCTGTGGGATCATACCTTGTCGTGGTGGGGAGGCTTCACCCTCTTATGTTCAGCTTTACAAAGGAGGGAACCAAATGATCCCAGAGGTTTTGTAACATAAGTGGGTCCTGATTTTCCACATAAAAGTCTACTACCATAAACTATTAATGAGAGCCGTAACATTAGAAGTTCCTGTTGTCTCAGGAACTTCTAATGTAACTTGAAAGTGACCCTTGAAGGATGCTACAATTGAAGAATCACATAAGACCGATATTTACTACAATTCTGGTAAGTTTACAGATATTTAAGTGGCGGATGCTAAAAGCGCGAGGCGTGGCCTCTGTTTTTAGCGCCTCTGAAGAAGACATGCATGTGCATTCTTTCCTTCCTTTTCTTCCTTCTTTTAACCCTTTCCTCCCCCACTATCCTCCATGAAATTACCTGTTTTCCGTAAGACCTCATCTTGTGTTTGTGGTGCCACCCATACATAAAACCCATTACACATGTATTTTTTGTTATTACTATAGCATGTTGCCTCTATCCAGGGTAAAACTACACAGCCCTAATTGTTTAGATGTAAGAACAATTAAGCTAGCATATTATTGACTAATTCAGTCACAAGATCTGTGAGACTTAAGCCAGATGACTTCAGACAAGGTGGCATGGTGTAGGGGTTGGCACCGTGGTCAGACACTGATGTTGGATGAGAATGCCTGGTTCACAGTCTCCACTCTAATGTCTTTTATGGACCTTGCTGTGTGCACTGGTGTGCAGTCATGTTGGAACTGGTGTGGGGTTGTTTTTCAGGAGTTGGGCTCAGACCCTTCTAGTGAAAAGAACTCTTAATGCTTCAGCATACCAAGACATTTTGGACAATGTCATGCTACCAACTTTGTGGGAACAGTTCAGTGATGGCCCCTTCCTATAGTTAGAATATTGTTAAATGGAATATTTAAAATGGAAATCTATAATCCTCTAAGAGACGCCAGCATTCTGTAATCCGTTATGAAATTGCGACTCTTTGGTTTGCACAAAATGCAGCAGCCGGTATTTTTTGTGCAGCGGTCACACTGAACCTTATGACTTGCTCACTGTTGTTTGATAACCAGTGTAATGTTTTTTTTAAACTCTACATTGTCCAGTGTTGGCTGTCTCATCAACCTACAGAACCTACCATATACCATATGTATATAACATATATGTACAGTATGTCTGGGAAATCTACCGTGCACATAGTGGCTTTATGGGGCTAATGTTCTTTTTTGTTTGTTTTTTGCCTCTGACTATTTGCTAGCAATGTTAAGAGCTTTGTCCTTTAATCTATACCTGTGCTTTCATCTAATCCCACCCCCCCCCCCGTCTCTCTCTCGCTCTCTCTCACACACACGCATGCAAACAAAGTTACACATACCATTCACTATAGCACTGTTTTAGAGTGATAGTGTTGTTTTGTTATTAAGCTAGTTGTAGAATGTAATGAGATTTGTGTAGGACCAAAATGACCTTACATTGTAACGGTCTTTAAATTTATTATTGTTTTATTAATTGACATTTTTAGTTGTTCGTTTTTGTAAAATTTAATTAAAGAAAAAACCCTGACATCTTCAAGCTTTTGGTCCTATTGAGGGCCTTTTTCTTTCTAATTATTTGTGCAGCAAAGTTAAATTAATTATAGTATAGGTGGTTTTTGACATTGTCTGGTTTCGAACGTTTCTACTGTAGTCTGTGTTTAAGTAAGAATTACTGGGCATGTGATACATGTACAGTAAACCTCTAATGGAGCTTTACAGCAGATATCACTGGCTCTTATACATGCTATACGCACATGCTGTAAGAAGTATTTAGTGTTAACTTTAACACAACAGTAAAACAGCAATAAGTCCTTTCTCCTGCTATTAATTCTGTATTCTTCTTTGTATTCTCTGGTAAAATTATTATTACATATGTAATCTAAACTCTGACCTTGTTGGCACTCGAGATAAAAATCAAATGATTGATGTTTTGAGACTCTTTTCATGTTGAATGTTTTATGTTATCAATAAAGCTACGTTTACACTGTCAGTTAAATGTGACGCAATTCAGATTTTTTGCTCCTATGTGACACATGTCGGATATTTTCTATGTCCGTGTAAACAGGAAAAAAAGGCATGCATTTCGATATTTCGAGATCGGTTTCAGGCCTCCTTCATATGTGGAAATAAATCAGATACAAATCAGATGTGTGCTAATGTGATTGCCGTGTAAATAGATCAGATTTTCTGAGGCGTTGCGTTTTGTACGTCATTAAAACTGCGACTTCTACGCGGTTTAATGACGTAATCAGACACACCGAGGCGCTGCTCACTGCGGAATTGTGGATTACTTTTAACAGAAGCGCTTATCTGTCGAGATCTTTTTTACTTTTTTTGTGCTCGCGCACACGCACACTTTTGCCATGCCATGAGTTGGCACCCCATCCAGGGTGAACCCTGTCTTATGCTTTGTTTTTCTGTAGGCCCCTGTGACCCTACATAGAATGGATGATTAAATATGTATATAAATGTCATATCTTTATAAGATTTTTTTGTGATTAAGTAATGTTACTATTATGTTGTTTTTGATGAGAAGAAATAACTACACTGTTGGATGAAGCACACCAATGAACACCAGAACCACTTTGACAACTTCAGCATTATTATTATTATTGTATTATTATGTCTGTGAAGATTCTCAGTCATCCAGGCGAGATTATCTGAAAGTTTAGTCATGTCAAATGGACGACTTCTTAGTTTAGTAGAAACGTTTCACTCATCCAAATAGCTTCCTCACTGTAGAAATTCAGTAGTTCATTGTGTTTATAGGCTAATGTTAGAAAGAAAGAAAAAATCTTTTACTGAGCATCTAGCAACATTTATAGCCTAATTATTAAGATTCCAAGTAACTTTAGACAAAACTTTTTTTTTGTATTATATTTACATTTAAATAATAATAATAATAGTTTTGGACAGTGTGTCCAGTGGGTGTTTGTTCTGTCTGGACGTACACTTCTCCTTATGATGATTGGTGGACTTTCAAAAGGGACAGATAATAAACCACCTAATGTTTGACATGGACCACTGCATATACTGTATGTGTTATCATTTGATTGTGCTATATGCAGGAGTAACTTGTGACCATAGATTATGATAAAGGCAGATGACCTTATTAATGGAAAAAATAAGTTGACAAATTATCACACTTAATCTATGCTACAGCTACTATGTAGTACATTTTTAAAGGAATTCCATTATATGCAATTTTGACTTAACAACATAGTCATCCAGTACACAGACATACCATTGTTCATCTGTAATCGATATAGTAGGTGTGCTTCTCTCGCTTTAATCACTGTTACATTGTTTTGTACTTCTATCTTAGCCTTTGCGTGATATATAAGGTTACCAAGGTGTATAAATATTACTGGTGTACTCACATGATCTACTCTCTATTCCCTTTCCTTTTAAAATAGAAACTAGAAACAGTTATAAATATTCCGAACACTTGACCATAATCAATTAAAATAATATATGTCAAATATTTTTTTCTTTCTTTTTTTTCTTATTGGTCTTTTAAACGAGAATCTGTATCTCATTTATTTGTACTTTGAAGAGTAATAAGTAAATATTTAAATAACAGAATTAACAACTGTTAAACAGGTAATAAAAATGTGGGATCCTGCCCCTATTAAAACGCTGCTTTACTCTATAAATATCACTGCATGGTTTAACTGTAAATGGTGTGTTTCCTCTGAAATAGCTGATAAATATATATTATATATATATATAAATATATATATTGTTTTATTTTTTTATTACAACAGTTTTTAGGTTGCATGGCCCATGCCCTAAGGCTAACAATACAGCAAATGCATCCATCATGCATAGTGCCCTCTGTACATGATATACTGTATGTGTTATGATCTCGTGTTGTTTCAGTTGGTCAAATCGAGGCTCAGCAATGTTATGTGGCAATAAGTCAATGAAGTCAGCTGATGACCCTGAATGTACTGGATGACCAGGTTATCATATCAATGGACTTTTTTCTTCTCTGATGTCACAGGCAAATTCCAGATTCGCATTGTAATTGTAAGTGTGGTTCTGGGAGTATAAGAGACATTTTCACATGTGAACTCACCACCACACAGTGCACCGTAATTACAGTTAAAGGTGGTCAGTGAAGTCTTGAAGTGTGTGACTGTTTTTTGGCCGGACAGTATATATTGCACACTACAATAACACTTAACCTTTAGCCTAAATAGCTTAACAGAATTACTTAGTTATTTCAGTGAAGTTCTTGCAACATTATTTCAGCTGGTGTGTCACTCTTTATTTTTCACAATGTAGGTTTATGCAATATGTGTGTACACAACAGAAGAAAGCTGACGCCCTTTAGGAGGACCAAAGATATCAGATGTCATTTGCTAACCTCCCATACTATAATAAGGATTAATATATTGTACTGTTGATTTATTGTTATTGATATTGCTATAAGAGTTTATTTTCTATATTAGAACCTACTAGATGGCTGGCTGAAAGGCAATTCTACATATCAGTTGAGAGTTCCTGCTTTGGCTGCTGTTACTGTATGGTATGTACTTACAGCATAAATTCTGAGTGACCTTCTGTGTCGACATCAAACTGTAAAACTGTGGCCTTCGTCTTAACACTACTGATTCTTGCTTGAGCAAGAACCATACAAGTAAAATCTGCTGAAGTGAAAAATTAGGAGTTCATTTTCCTCAAATTATTGTATAAGATGTTCAGTGAACAATGTGATCACAGTGAATACTTAATAAGTATTCATATATTTTGTACATGTTCAGAACTACTACATTTATTTTCCTTCTCATAGCAGGTCTCTGAGAATACAGATATGTGCACAGCCTGTGGCCTTGCCTTATCACATTACTCCCATATTTATAGCAAATGTCATTCTGCACACACCCACACCAAATATCAGAAGCGACCATAGCAACAAATGGCTGATATGATATGGGAAAATTATAAGAGTCATTGCTCAAACCAAATATTAAACTTAATTCAAAGTAGTGTGCAATGAATGTAAAATGTTATGTGATTATCAAAGAGATGGTGTGTGGCGTAATCAAAGTCTAGTTCAGTTATAAAATAGTAAATTCTCGTATGCCTTTCAGGCTAGAGCTGAACCAGGAGTGTTGAAAGCGTCACCTCTTTGTACTAAGGTCCTAAGACTAGCTGAAAACCCTCTCTTACCCATCGTACTTATTTAATAAATGCACTAGGATATGTCTGGGAACATTTCTTTCCCATATCATATCAGCCATTTGTTGCTAAGGGTGCTTTATCAGCAGCTGGATTCTCTGATATTTGGTGTGTGTGTGTGTGTGTGTGTGTGTGTGTGTGTGTATGTGTGTGTGTGTGTGTGTATGTGTGTGTGTGCGAGAGCGCAGAATGACATTTGCTATAAACTGGGAGTAATTTGATAAGGCAAGGGCACTGGCTGTGCACATATCTGAATTCTCAGAGACCTGCTATGAGAAGGAGTTTGGAAAATAAATGTAGTAATTCTGAACATATGCAAAAGATATGAATAATTATTAAGTATTCACTGTGATCACAGTGTGCACTGAACATATTATACAGTAATTTGAGGAAAATAAATACAAAAGAAACAATGTATTTCCCCAAATAATGGTTTATCTGTCATTTAATGCTATATTGAAAATTGTACAGTTATTACATGTTTAAAATATATGTCATAATTTACTGTTTTACTATTTAACTTCAATAAACTGCAGCAGTGGTAAAACGCTCGTCCCATCATCCGGAGATCGCGAGTTCGAATCCCGGGTGATGCTGTAACCTCTCGCAGCCGGAGTTCTAGAGAGAGCTGATTGGCCGAGCTCTCTCATATGGAAGCAGATCAGTCTCAAAAATAATTCACATGCGTGTCCCACTTCATGTGCGTAAAATCATATTCACATGCGTAAAACCCAATTTTCACGTTGACGAAAAAGATATATATATTCACAAAGAAACACTCACGTGCACAATATATATTTATAATATACATTTCACAAATGCAAATGTTTAAAATTCACGAGTTCATCATGGACTGTGCATGTGAAAATCGTCTTTCGTGTGTGAATATCTCTGAATTTGTGTGCGTGCGTATTTTTGAGACTTTGCTGGCAGCAAGGTAGGTCACCCGTTCTCTTTAGCCAATCAGAGACGACCTCACCAGTCAGCCAATCACAGCCCTCCAGGAGCGCAGCACTCAAGCAGCTCAGCTTTGCACACCTTTTGCGCAATCCGAGTTAATTACAACGGAAATTAAGTTTTACCTCAAACCAGCATGGCGACCAAGAACAGTATGCGATGCACGTCTAAGTTTTTACTTTATTTAATAATGTTTAATTAATTAACTTCGCCGAAAATAAAGGAGTTAATCACTTTATCATCTTTAAGGTGTGCAAAGCTGAGCTACTTGAGTGCTGCGCTCCTGGAGGGCTGTGATTGGTTGAATGGTGAGGTCATCTCTGATTGGCTAAAGAGAACGGGTGACCCACGTTGCTGCCAGCAAAGTCTCGAACACACACACACACACACACAAATCCAGTGATATTCACACACGAAAGACGATTTTCACATGCACAGTCCATGATGCACTCGTGCATTTTAAACATTTGCATTTGTGAAACGTATATTATAAATATATATTATTTTGTGCGTATATATATTTTTCCGTGCACGTGAAAATTGTATTTTACGCACGTGAAGTTGCACACGCATGTGTGCATTGGATGTTACGCACGTGAATGGGATTTTACGCGCGTGAAGTGGGATACGCATGTGAATTATTTTTGAGACTGATCTGCTTCCACACTCTCAGAGGGGAGGGATGAGAGGTACTTAGTGCTCCCACATTAATCACAACTCTACAGGCAATCAGGGGCGTCTGTGAGCTCACGCAAGCAGAAGGAGCTGATAGTGCTGTCCCCCTGCGGTGCATGAGCGGAACGGTGGAGTTCGAGAGGAAACCTCCCCTTTGGCCCTCCCGACCCTAGTGGTTGTAATAGCCTTAATGTGGGAGCCACCTAGTGATGGGGAGGAATTGGACACGACTAAATTAGGGAGAAAATCTGGGATTTTTTTTTTACTCAGTAATTCTCTCGATTTTTTTTTCACCCATATCTTGTTAGCCCTTTTTTGTCTCTCTTTTTTTTCAAGGTGGAATTTTTTTTTTTACTCCAACGTTTATTTTTTTCCACCCATGTTCCTTTCGGGGCTCAGTAGCTATCTGCCGGCTAACGTCTTAGAGTTTTAATTTTATAGTATTTTTAGTCTAAGCTCTTTTTAGGACACAATCCTATTCCATGTGCTTGATGTGGGTTTAAAGCCTCAATTGCCTCAACTAGCGTAAAATATGCAGTTGTTGTGAACCAGATGGTTTTTGAAAGGTGATTCATGTAAAAGTAAAAGAAGGACCTTCAGTAATAGACTTAACACTTTATTATTTACAGTAATAAACACTGTGATTATTAGATTGTTGAAAGAGCAGAATGGTCCACTGAGAAGGGAATGATCCTGAAAATATCCTGTTTATTATGAAACGCCATCATTTTTATTAGTCAGTGGAAATTTGGTTAAAGCAGTGACAACAGTTAATATAAACAGGGGCACTAAATCCCAAAGACTCTCTAAGCTCCAATTCTTTAGGGGCTTTACAAAATGCTATTATTTTTTTTAGCCTGGGAATGTTGGTGACCCATGCATGTGTCCTCTATATTCAGCCCCTGCACACTCATGCTTGGGATGTCTAAAATGCCAAACCGACAATTTGTTTTTAAAGATATTATATGGTCAGAAGAAACGTCAACACACTCAGTAAATAGACTATATGCTAATAAGTAAATTAAATTTTTTAGCGTACAAATTGTTTAAATAGTGAACAGTTAATGAACTAGGATAATGAATGTGGTTTAAATCCAAAAACAAGCAGCACATAAGCGTAAACTGTAAAACTAATAAATAAATCATTCAAAAATCTCGAAAAAAGCAGTGCTTTGAAAATTAACAAATGCTAAATTATTCAACATTTAACCTTAAGTTGCTTAAAGATAAAGGAAAGATGGGTAACTTACCATGTTACAATCTTCTCATAACCTCATAACAATATTCTCATTTTTGCCCTTTCTCGTTCTTATTGTTGAATTATGAACACTGACCCTAAACAAGGCAAGTGAGGCCTGCAGTAGTTTAGATGTTGTTCTGGGTTCTTTTTATGAGCTCCTTGTTGTGCCCTTGGAGTGAGTTTTGTAGGCCGACCACACCTGGGAATTTTCACCACCGTTCCAAGTTTTCTCCAATTGAGGATAATGGCTCTCACCGTGGTTCACTTAGAAATTGCTTTGTAACTCTTTTCAGACTGATGCTTGTGAATTTCTCATGTGTTGGTGAATTTCTTTAGATTGTGGTATGATGTGATTTTTGAAAAGCTCAGTTAAATTTCCTTTGCCACCTCCTGGCCTGATTACTACCACAACTGCTGAATCTGAAAAAGCAACAGCCACAGCCTTCCAAATAGGTTGTGGTCTGACTAGGCCATTCTAAAACCTTAATTCTTTAATTTTTCTGCTGTTCTGATGTAGACTTACTGGTGTGCTTCTGATCACTGTCCTGTTGCATGACCCACTTTCAACCAAGTGCACTGCTGTGCTTGACAGTGAGTATGAAGTGTTTCCGCTAAAACGCTATACATAGCAATTTTCTTGCAACCCTTCCAGATAAACCATAATTGTTCAGTCTTATTCTATTTGTTCTGTCATGAATATATGCAGTGACATTTATAAGGTCGAAGATGTAACTCTTTGTTGCATTTTTATTTTTGTATTTATTTAAGCATTAAATGGTCTGTCCTGGGGGTGAATGCACCGGGACATCCACTCTTATGAAGATTAGCAACTGTTAAAAATGCTTTCACTTGTGAATAATCTCTCTCACTGTAGCAAGTTGAAGTACAAATTGTTTGGAAATAGTTTTTAAAATGCAGCAACCATTGCTTCTCTAAAACCATTGCTTATGTCTTCCCTCTTGGCATTGTGTTAACACACACTTGAATGCCCCCAGGCCAGCAAACTGCAAAAACTGCTTTTGTAAAGGCCTGCATACCTGCTGATGATCAATTAATCAAGGGCTGATGATTAGCAGCACCTGAAAATTACCCTTTTAAATCTTGTGGTAGCACTAAGGAGGTACTTTATATATATTTCTTTCTTTTGGCTTCATTTGTGTTAAATAAATCGTGCCATTGTGCCTAATACCAAGACTTGCCAGGATCAGATGATTTTGATGATTCAGATTGTTTTAAAAACTTTTACACGTTTTGTTCTCTAGGTTTGGAATCTTAATTAACATAGCCTGCAGATGTGAGAAAGTGGGACTTATGTAATTTATATTCCATATTTCAATACTGCAAGTTTTTGGATAGTGGGAGAAATCAAGTGAAAGAATCAAGGTGGAGACTTTGAAGCTCTGGTGTTGCTGCAAAATACTTTTCATACTTTACACCTGTAAAAAAAAAAAAAAGAAAGAAAGAAAAAACACAAACAATGTCATGCCTGAGACAGTTCCTACAAAAAGTTGAGACAAGACAGTTGGACAAGAATCAGAATCAGGTAAATGTATTTAGGGGTTCTCTTTTACACCAGATTATGCTACAAGCTTTAGTCGAGCATACATTATTTTAGGCATACTTCAAAACTGAATTGTAAGCATAATTTTTCAACTTTACACTTTACTTTTTTCTCAAGAACATTATCTTATTTTAATTATCTTGATTTCCTCTACATACAGTAAGTCATCTTGCAGAAATACACAAAACAGTACAAAAATTTTGAAAGTTTTTTTTCTTAAAAAAAAAAGGGTTTATTCATAATTTTTACAGTTTTATTGAAAAATTTTCAAATATTATGTGTTCTAAGGTACATGTGAAGATTTTAATTTTAATACACTGCAGCAGTTTCAGGTCCCGAGGTACAATGAAATTTACATTTGACTATTTATTTGGCAAATCTCCCATCTGTCATCAACAAATGCAGAACTTCTTTAAAAGCATTAAAAGGAAAGATTTATGCTAATATGGATTACATAATATTGCTAAATTGTGGCCAAATTGCCACATTTATGGACAAGAACTGCGGAAGCGAGATTCTATGTGCTGTCTGGAGTAAATACGGTTGTACAAGTCGGTTGTACACTATGGCTAATGATTAGTTTGATAAACTAAGACCTTTGATATGTTAATTAAACTACCATCATTAGAGAAACATTACATAATTCATATTGAATGGAAAAATTCTTCACTGGGATGCAATAAAGAAGTATATTGATATTCATGCACAATGAGATGACTGATGTGTTCAGACGTACTATTCACTATTCATGTCGTATTCCAATCAGTAAGCCTGACTGTCATCAAATATATGATATTGCTGTGCTAGTAAAGTGGTTAGACTAATATCCTCCATTTTAGCAGCACAGAACTGATCAGCTGATTATAGTAAATCCTTATCAGTACTTCCTTTCACTCACAACGTAGCACAGTTCTATCCTCATCAGTACAGTTACTGAAGTCAAACACAAACGCCAACATGGCTTTAGTTAGTATCTGGATATTAACTGCGTGGCCTGTCATTTTATGTGCGTTAGTCACAGTCTTTTTTTCTCTCTATACACAACGATGTGGCCGAGAATGAGAGTGAAATCCTACAACACCACAGCATTAACCGTTATGGCTGGATCCTCAATATCTGCTTTACTCTGTACCATTCTCAGTTCCAGTTGTGCAGGACTCGGTCTCTGGTCAGGACCAGCTGCATCTGATGAAGAGAATGAGAGAATCGCTTCAGTCAAAAACTTTCCTCCCATAATGCTCTGTTTCTGTCACACACCACTGTCTACATTTAATGAGATTATTATAGAATTATGGTGTTATGAGATTTTGGTCTTACCCTTGGCGTAGGTAATAGTCCTCTTAATAACATGCTGCATCACAGAAACAGTCTTCTCACAGGCTTTCTGTTAAAACACCACAAAAGGCAATGAGGTGAGATGTTTCTGAAGCTCTCTGCTGTCTACAACGTTGCTTCTGTTGTCATCTTTTAAAGATCCAGTAATGAACTGGTGGCTTAAAGATTCTCCTGAAAGTCTAGACACATTTTATATTTGCCATCAGACTTTGCCAACTGTAAAACATAAATATACACTTGCCGTTCACTTTAACACCTGCACACTCTTGATTCTTGTAGTTATCCAACCACGATAACCAGGAACTACTGATCTCAAAGGACTTTCACACACAACAGTCTCTAAAGGTTCCATAGAACTGAAGTTTTTGACCTGCATCTATGTGATTTTGTGATGTGCTGCTTCACGATTGTCTGACTGAATAAATGTACAAATGTGTAGCTGTTCCTAAGAAAGTAGCTGCAGAGTGTAATTCTACAGAATTTAACTTGAACCCATTTATTGATGCGTATCCAAAAATGGTAATGCCTGGGTATGAAACGTTTGACTAATAGTGTAGGATGTTAAAATAAGTAAAAACATAACACGGGAATTGTGTATCACTGAGTGTCGCTGAGCTGTGCATCAGTAACCGCCATGTCACACCGCGGTTTTTTATAACACTGGACAACACTTACGTCTAAAAATTTAAATAACACTTTATTTTTGGACTATTTAATCTTCTTTAACATGAAGCTGAATGCGTCAGGCTAAAACCAAAATAACTAACCAACATGAGACAAAAAAAAAAATACCCAGAATACATACATAAAACTACCTAGTAATACAGCTGCCACATTTCTTCTAGACTAGACGGTCTAGACTACATGACTACATGCACTGACATGAGCTCCTTGATTTACTCAACATTTGTTCTAACTTGATTTTCCCCACCTTATTCTTTTTGCTATGTGCTATAAGGTTTGAGAGTAGTTTAATCTACCAACATATATTAATAATATTAACACTAAACATTCATTATCATACGATGCATTATTTAAAAAAGGCTAGTCACTAGGCTAAAAATTATGCACTATAAGATGGTATCGATGGTTTTGGTTTAACAGACTGTTAATCATTTCTTTCATCAGACTTCAAGTTAAAGTTTCTAATCAAGAAAATGAAAAAAAAAAAAAAAAAGGAAACCACCAAAATTAGTTGCAACATCTCGGTAAGCCTCATCAGTTACTATTAATATTTCTGAACGCTGTTCAGCATCTATGACTACTACTAATCAGTTATAATAAGCAGAACATGTTGTATTAAAATTAATCATACTTTGAGATCATTAGGGTGGTGGTGTGTCCACGCCAGTAGCATGGCAGCGAATAGATCGCCAGTCCCTACAAACACAGCATCTACTTTGGGAATGTCCAGGCGGATCCGCTGCTTCTCTTTGCTGCCATCTGCTCGGACTAAAATACAAAAAAAAACAGATGTCAGCATTTGCCACTCGCAACGTGAAAATATATACAAAAACTTGGTGGTTACTATGACTACAGTGTGCTTGGTATCACTGAACAGTTTAATATCATCCATGTTTACATGCTGTCTGGAAAACAGTCACTACACATATTTTTAGAGCATTAATAAAAAGAGGGAGAACATGGTATGATAAATACTGGTATTATATATAATTAGCAGCTGTAGCCATAACAGAACAAAATTTAACTTCTCACCTTCTGCACAAATTTTGCATGTTCACTGTAGGTCATGAAGCCGTTTATCAGTTCCTATGTGAATGTTATCTTGGCATAACAATATAGTCCATACATTAGCCAATGTTTATCATCTTAATGCTTACATACGCACACCTCGCCAATGTGTATAAACTGTAAAAATATTCCAGAATATTAAACGCTTTTCTCCAGAAACAAAGCTAGATGAAATTTTCCTTATCCTTAGCTTTTACGATCCCAGCCAGACTACTCCTACAAAGAGGCTCAGCATTGTCGATTCAAATGCCAGTTTACAAAATTTTATATACAGTTGACACTAAAAAGACAAGCTTGTTGAATGTAGTCACATGAAATTATGTGGATTATTTAGCTAAAGGCAGCTCCATGCAGCAGAGACTAAGGACAGAGCTCGAGGGCTCGGATCATAAAGGAGCAAGTTTCCAGATTTGCTTTTTTGACAATTTCTTTTATTGAAGTATTGAAGTATTATTCTACTTTCTTTTTATCTTCCTGACAAATGCTAAGACAAACAGTTTACACACCTGTGTTCTGGCTCCCAAGGGCCACTAGATACTGATTCCCCAAAGGAGAGAGCAGGTCTGAGCTGGTGATGACCACAGTGTCAGGACCCATAGCATGCAGCAGATCCATTGCCTACATGAGAACAACAACCTCAGTACAACAAACATACTGCAGTTATTACTGCCTGAAAAATGATTTAATATAACTCATTGCCAGTCCTGTTTGTGCTACTCATAGTGCACCTGAGCCAAATCCTTAAGTGTTTAATCAGATTTAGAATCATTATCGGGTTTTATTCACCAAGTATGTGCATAACACAGTGCAGAGTTGCTTTGAAATACCACACAGCACAGAGAATGTTGTGACTCACCTCAACTGCATCGTTTTCTGTAGAGATCTTTCTCCCCGTCAGGAGCCTTTCAGATGAAAAAAAATCAACATTTATCTTCATGCAAAGATGCAACTTGTAACTGTGTCATGTTTTCACATCTGTGCCCAACCCACACTGGATTAATGACACTACAAAAATATTAAACATAAACTAACAATATTACAACAGAGCTTCCTCATTTCCTAATCAAGTACTAAATGACTCCAAAGAGCTTGTAAAGGGAAATGAGGTGTTTCGCCAGGCTAATAATAATAATGTAAATATATATATTTTTACATTACATTATAATTATCAGATTATGAAACAGTATGTGGCTTTTCCAGTAATGATGACAGCATGTAATGAAACATACATTTTCCTTACCCCAATAAAACAAACAGACACACAAATAAATAAGTGCCATAAAAAAGCTCAAATTTGTGAAGAAGTACACTGATAGCCTGTTGCAGGTCATTTCAGCGTTCAGCTTCATCACTGGCATTTGGACTAGTAGCAGTATTAGCCCAGTGCCTCTCAGTTTAACTGTACATTAGGCTGATTAGGATGTTACTCCACAGAGAATTACAAAATGATAATGACAGGTACTGGTCTCAGTACTCAGAATCGAAAAGTACCCAAATACTTATTAATGCTTGTACTTTTAAAAATAAACTTTTAATATAAACATTCTGACCTGACAGATTCTTTGTGTGATATAGTAAAATAGTTGTTACAAAATTTTTTTTTAAATATATATACTATGCAACTAAACCGTTATTTTCATTGCTTACGTAGCCCAACAAAAACTATTGAATATGTTTGTAGTAGCTCCTCTTCAAATGTCGCTGGAACATATCTGACAAACTACATATTGTTAATTCTTCTTCAAGACAGTGAAATACTTTTTTTGTCAGTGATATTATAGCACCACCTGTTGGATCTTTCTTGAATCTGCAGCTGCTGTTGTCCAAATGACACAACATTTAGCAAGAACAAATTTGATATGACTCGGCAGATAAACGCCGACCACTGCGATAGTTGGTGAAGATTTGCTGTGTAATTCTAAAAGGCATTCCTAACAATGACCACTAGATTGGACAGAAATGACTGAATGAAACCAAATTATCTCTTAACAAATCAGCTCTGTGCAGATAAGATTAAAAACCCCTGAAGTAAGTACTCACCATGACAGATGGGTTATTTATGTAGAGTATATACTCGTGTTTCACCCAAGTGATGATCAGTCCACTGTCAAATGGACATTGCAGGTCTGGTATAAAAGCTCCTGAGTGAGAAAATCTGATAAGTGCACTCACTCTGCTTCAAAGTGGTTGGGAGTAATGATGTCAGACGCTGGCACGACTTTATCCCTGTACACAGGCAGCAGGGCTTCTGGAACATACTACAAACAGAACAGGAAACAAGATGTATAAATATACGGCTGGATGATCTCTCTAGACCTGATGCAAGGCAACTCTGTACAGGTCATATTTTTTTCTCCTTCTAAAAAAAAAAACTTTTTATCTTCTAATTTTTTTATGTGCTTGATTCCTTCCATCACAACTGAGAAAATGATGGAAGAACGGAATGAAGAACAGAGGAAGTTGATACAAGACATCGTCCCTCACTGAAGGATCATTTTAAAGCGAATTCATCCTTAATCACCGCTCACCTTGATCACCTGATTAAATGCACAACAGATATCTCTTCATACAGTATATACACAATGTGGTGCAGTTATACAGTAATCAACATCTATCAGAACATGACTGAATATTTATATGTTATCCAAGTTATCCATCGATTTTTAAGGATCAGACGTCCCACTGTTTGAAATCTTCTGTCTGTAAATGTGAATTGGCTTTATACCTTCATTCACCAGAAATGTACTCACAAATTGTGGTTCGAGTCATATACGCCCGTCATATATTAAACTTAAAACAAAGGATATTAAAATGATAATGCAAAAAGTGATGCAAAAATTAAATACAAGTGAAAAGCAGGTCTGTGTAACAAAATCCACAGACTATAATCATTTAAACATATCAAATTCTACATATTAATAATAATAATAACAATAATTGTAACAGTGTTTGGGCGAATGCCTCAATCTTTTGTCGCTCCTTGCTCACTCCATAGGCTCTGCTGGTGTGTGAAGGGGCAGGGCCACTGGAAAGGGTGTAGTTGGTGAATAATCATCTTTAATGGATCTCTTGCTTCCTTCGCCTTATAAAAAGAGCGGGGAGTTTAGCTCGAGGTCCGGAGGTTAAAACCAAAAGTCGCAGGGCGGACACTACAATGCGGAAGAGTGGCAGGTGAGCAATGTCCTGCACCCCAGGGACTACAAAGGCATAGAACTGAAGGCAGCTTTTTGATCTCTTCGTTGAGGACAGCGGCAAAAAGACTGCAAGAGCTTTAGCGGTAGCTTCACTTTCAGACCTCCTGATCCTGCCGCCGAAGAGAAATAGGCCGCTGTGCTTCAAGTTAAGGCCCCGCACACAAGAAGAGCCAGTAAGCCAGAGGAGCCGTTCTAGGGAGCATGCAGGAACTGCTGCCCACACGGGCCCACTCCTCCTCTCTGCCCGCATGCTAGCGGGGCACTTCCTCCAGACCCACATGTGCACCCCGTCACCATTTTCCTTTCCTTTTTTCCTTCCTCCCTCCTTAAACCCTGTCATTTTTCCCATTTTACCTAATAAAATGATCCTTTCCCGCAAGACCTTGCCTCGTGTCTGTGGTGGCACCCATGCAAAAAATCTTGCATAATAATAATAATAATGTGATGGACTGAAACGAAGAGTACTCACCATTGATCCATTATCTCCCATGACTGGATCACAAACTGAAAACAAATAAGCACATTTTAAACATTAACGCACACATTTCTCTCTAGTTTGGGCAAGTCAATACTTTTTTCTCATATCGTTGCCTTAAGGCATGATAACTTCTGCCAAAAACACACAACCATGTGACTGTTCTGCTTTAAGAGATTCAGTGAATTAGTAATATGGAGTATAAAATTGTATAAATCTAGATATATATATTTATTAATCCAGAGGGAAACTGCAGTTCTGCAGAAGCACAGAATATCTTTTTTTTTAATGGTAAATACTATAAAATATTGATGTAAAGATTCACTGCCCAGTCAACATGTCATATGACTGGCCTGAGTCAAGCAAACAAAGCAATTAAATGACTGAAACACATTATTAAAACCTGGAGGGACAGTGTTGAAATGTCAACTTCATCGAACAAATATGGTTAGAAAAACTCATTAATGATTATGATCGGGGATCACTTTAATGCTTGGTGAAGCTGCAGTGTAAAAATGGACAGTACAAATCAAAGCTATGTCAGAGCATTTCCACATGTGACAACAACTCACAGGATTGCGACTAAACAGGCTAATACAAAAGGATTCAGTTTGCTAGAGAGCATAAAGATTGGACTTTGGAGCAATGGAAATGATCATGCAGTCATGATCGGTGCGTCAGGGTAAGAAGGGAAGTGCTTGAAGCAATGTACGCCTCGTGATTAGTGCTCACTGTACAATGAACAGTTCTATGTCCTCTACTCTCAAACAAAATGAACAGAATCTTTACTACATGCATTTGACCACCAGATGCTGCTGTAGTCTTCAACAGGTAGAAGAAAAGCGACATTGTTTTATAAAGTTTGGTTTTAAAAGGCAAATCAATGGGAATAGATTAAATATTTAAATGCATGGGATACAAGACGAGGTTAGGAAGGAAACAATAAGAATCATAATAAGATTTTAATTTCATTTTAGGAAACTTTTTAAATCTTGGATGTTTTGGACCTTACCATAGACAAGACCGGGATTGGCACTCTTCAGCTCCTTCACAATGTCCACCACCATCTCCAGGAAGGACACATCCCTGGAGTAACCTAATCATGAGAAGAGATTTTTTATCAGACCAGAACTCATACAGTATAAATACAGTATTTATTTGACATTTTAGAAATAAAGTTCACATGCTTGATTTTTTTATTTTATTTTGAAGGACCAGAAAAGTTTATTTACAGCCATGACCAAGTTTTGAAAATGAAACAAATATTAATTTTCACCAAGTCTGCTGCTTCAGTGTTTTTAGGTCTTGTAGTCAGATGTTACTATGGTATACTGAAGTATAATTAGCCAAATTTTAAGTGTGAAAGGCTTTTATTGACAATTATATTAGGTTTATGCAAAGAGACAATATTAGCAGTATTGGCGCTTCTCTTTTTTTTCAAGACCTCTGCAATTCACCCTGACGTGCTGTTAATCAACTTCTGGGCCACACCCTGACTGGCAACCCATGCTCACATCATCAATGCTTGGAGTTTGTCAGAATTTGTGAGTTTTTGTTTGTCCACCCACCACTTGAGGATTGCCCACAACTTCTCAATGGGATTAAGGTCTGGGGAGTTTCGTGGCCATAGACCCAAAGTTTTGATGTTGTGTTCCCTGAGCCACTTAGTTATCACTTTTGCCTTATGGTAATGGGCTCCATTATGCTGGAAAAGGCATTGTTCACCACTGTTCTTGGATGGTTGGGAGAAGTTGCTCTAGGAGGATATTTTTGTACCATTCTTTATTCATGGCTGTGTTCTTAGGCAAAATTATAACTGAGCCCACTCCCTTGGCTGAGAAGCAACATCACACATGAATGGCCACAGGATACTTTACTGTTGGCATGACACGGGTATGATGTTAATGCTCATATTTTCTTCTCGGGACAAGCTTTTTTCCGGATGCCCTAAACCATCAAAAAGGGGATTCATCCGAGAAAATTATTTTACCCCTGTCCTCAGCAGTCCAATCCCTGTACCTTTAGAAAAGAAAAATCAATATTTCTCTTAAGTTTTTCGTAGTGAGAAGTGGCTTCTTTGCTACCCTTCTTGAAACCAGTCCAACCTCCAAAAGTCTGCACTGCACTGTGCATGCAGATGCACTCACACCTGCCTGCTACCATTCATAAACAAGCTTTGCATTCATGGTGACATGGTGGTGGTGACTGGCACTTGTAAAGACTTTCTTGGGCACCCTAAAGCTTTCTTCACAACACTGAACCTCTCTTCTTAAAGTTCTTAATGATCCGATAAATGGTTGAAATATCAGAAATATCCTTGCCTGTGAATCCCTTTTTGTGCAAAGCAATGATGACTGCATGTGCTTCCTTGCAGGTAACCATGGTTAACAGAGAAAGAACAATGATTTCAAGCACCACCCTCCTTTAAAAGCTTCCAGTCTGTTATTCTAACTCAATCAGTATGACGGAATGATCTCCAGCCTTGTCCTCATCAACACGCTTACCTGTGTTAAGGAAACATTATGACATAATGTGGTTGGCATGATGTCAGCTGGTGCTGTTTAATGTCGGGGCAGAAATGCAGTGGAAATGTTTTTGGGGGGGAGGGGGTTATGTTAATTTTAATGTCAAAGAGGGATTCTGCAATTAATTGTTATGAAGAGTTATCAGATGAATTGCATTCAGGAGTACATTTACATTGCCATCATAAAAACTGAGGCAGCAGTCTTTATGAAAATTAAGATTTCTTAAAACTTTTGGCCATGGCTGTATCTGCTACATCACAATCTTACCCTCTGTGTCTCCATTTCCATACAAGTATGTGCTAATTTATTTTCTGGATCCCACACTGATTGTGTCCACCTGTTCTGTATTTCATTCACTGGTTTGTGTCTCAACTTTGGGGAGTTTCCATTACGTTTCTAAAGATATGTTAATTCCAAGTTCTGAGTGTGTTCTTTAGTTTATTGTATCTGACTTTTCTGTCTGGTTTCTAACAATTATTCCAACAACAATGAGCCTCAATTAAAAAAAAATTTTTCAAAATAAGTACAATAAGTCACTTGAGCTTATTTAAGCTTCCGCCCCACTATTTAACTGCCTACACCATGTTGTAATTACATATTTAAAAAGCTGAATGATGATGAGTTCATGTACCTGTGAGCACGTAGTCATAATGGTTCAGTTTGTTAAGTTTAATCCCTTCGTAAAGGACGTGTAGCTCATCTGCAGTTAGCACTTGTCCTTTCCAGTGCTTATAACCTAGCAAAAGAAAATGACAGACAAACACACAGAAAGATGTTGTTCAGCAATGAGTTCTTAATACCCAACAGCAGGTTGTTCTAGCTAGCATCTACATAAAACTGACTCCATGTTTGGTTTTCTCAAGCTGATCACCTGTATACAGTCCGGTTTGGACACACATTCTAATTCAATGCTTTTTGCTTTATGATTTATTTTCTACATTCTGGTACAATACTGAATGTTTCCAAAATATGAAACAACATGTATTACATTAGATAATTAAACATACAACAACAATAAAAACAACAACAACAACAACAACAGTCAGTTGTTATTTTCAAATATGAAGGTGAGCTGTTCTGGAACAATTCTTCCATCCATCTAGGCACCTCTGTAGTCCAACTAGGGACCGTAGACGCCAATAGGGACCATTGTATTTATTCCCATTTTACGACCGTGGTAGGACCTCCAGTCAACATTCACATGCTCACCCTCACTGTATTTCTTTGCTGCCTTGTGCAGTGACAATAAAGTTGAATCTAATCTAATCTAAAAAAAACATGCACATTCACACACTATGGGCAATTTGGGAATGCCAGTTAGCCTTATCTGCATGTTTTTGGACTGTGGGAGGAGACCGGAGTACACAGAGGGAACACACGAAGCACGGGTTCCCCAAGGTGGAAAACAAAGCCGGACCCTGAAAGTGCAGGGCGACAAAAAAAAAAGAACAAAAAAGAAAAGTATTGTCAAGTGCATTTGCAAAACCCATCAAGCACCAAAATAAAACTGGCTCTCAGGAAGACCTTCCCAGTAAAGCAAGACCAAAACTTACCTCTGCTGCAGAGGAGAAGTTCATTTAGAGTTACCAGCCTCAGAAATCACCAATTAACAAACAGCACCTCAGATTAGAACCGTTATGAATTTTTTTACAAAGCATAAGTAGCAGACACGTATCAATATCAAATCAATCAACTGTTCAAAAAAATTATTAACACCTTCAGCATTGTTTTACAATGTAGAAACAAATAACAGAAAAATGAGAAAAAAACATGGAGTTAGAATTTGAGCCAAAACTTTTGACTAGCAGTGTACTGTACATCACATCACGATAGGAAAATATTGTTACATTTGGGTTCAGAAAAAATTTAGTGAAAAGGTAGCTGTTAAAAAAAATGCAATGTCTTCATATTAAAAACCTCACACTAATCTGGTACAGTTTTGTGATACTTGTTCTTAAGCATGAATCATTTGCACACATCTTGGAAAAGGGGAAGGTGAATTTGGTTAACAAAAATGTCTTCATGCCCTAATTTACTTCCTCATAATCATCTACAGACAGAACTGCTCTCTATACCTTTATACTTCACTCTGCTTAGCTAATTCTAATACCTGACCTGAAAGAAAAAGTCGAGTGATTGCATGAAAACAACTGGTATGAGCTCAGCTCTAAATCAGACATTCTTAAGGATTAATGCTGAGTGAAAGCCAGTCTGTTCTTAAAGGAAAAGGAAACTAAACTAATGCGAAACACTCTTTAGCTGAACATATTACAATAGCCCACCTAGTGTTTCTGTCAACAATGTCTCGGTGTACTATATCAACACGAAGTCTTTTAATAACGAGAGTAGCAGTGAATAATAGTTACAATGATTGTAGAAGTGATGAAATATGCGTCTGAATGTAACCTCAACTGATGTGAAACAGCTGCGACATCGAAACGTCTTGCAACATAGTCTACACAAAATAAATAAATAATCTAACGGATTCCTAAATATCACACTGAAGCAAATAAGAGACAATTTTCCTAAGTTCATTTACTAACATTCGTCCACTGGTTAATGTTCACCCAAGTGACCCAAAATTAGCGCCAAAGAACACATACAGATCATACATTACTATTACAGAGAAAACTGGACATACGCTGTGTCCAAAAGTAGTTGGACACCTGCTCACAGCCATTTACGGTCCTTCTCTAAACAGCTACCACAAGCTTGGGAGCACGTAATTGTCTAGAATGTCTTTCTATTCGTCAGCTTTAGGATTTCCCTTTGCTGGAAATAAGAAGCTTAAATAAAATCCAACATGACTCGAAGAAAACCTGTTTTTATTGTGTTTATTCCCATTCAAGCGGTGCTTGAATGGGAATAAAACACCGGGATGCTAAGAGACGGTGTTCAGAGCAGAGAAACATCCCAAGTACCCATCGTTTCCTGGCACATGGCCCAAATCACAGTGACCCAGAAATGAGAGAGAAACAAAACAGAAAGAGAGAACTCATGGAGGTGAGGGAGAGCGAGAGTAAATAAGGACACAGCGTTGATATGAGAAACACAAACGATGTGAAAACAGACCCTTGCTGTGTTCTAGGAGGCCACAGAGCAGGGACTTGGCGCAGGCTGTTCGATCATTAATGGGAAAGCTGAAGTGTAATCCTCGTGACAAGTCTCGAGACGTTTCCTACAGACTAAAGTGAGCCTTACGAAATCATGCAAGGACAAAAATACATAAAGTATACACAAAAATAAAGTTCAAATATGTTAATATTGAGCTTCTCTATACTAGCTTAATGCAACACAAAGACTGACCTTTGACCCCATGTGAAACAGATTTCAGACACATTGTAAGTCAGGTTTTCTCCACACGAACGTTAAACAGTAACCGATCATTAGCCAACATTGGGCCACTCTTGTGGTTTGGCTAAAGTCCAAATGCAAACTGCACGTCTTTCATCAGAAAAAAAAAAAAAAAAGAAAAAAAAATTCAGTTTCACAGCCCTACACCGATTTTTATTTCAGATTTTCCATGTCATACGTATTATTATTCAAATAATTAAGCACTTTACTTACCTGCATTTACAATTACATTTTATTATTAATGCTGAACCTCATTATGAATTAGTGACCCAACATTAATGCCAGAGAATACCTACAGATCATACACTAATAAAGGAAAATTACTCTAATAGGCCAGTAGATAACAGGACTCCCAATACCTGGTTCATAGCTAGCATAATGAAATAGCCTCAGTGATGCCGTGTTGTACTTCGGTCCTGGACTTGGACATACACTACATGTCCAAAAGTATTTGGACAACTGACCATCACAGCCATCTCGTGCTGTGAAAAATTATTTGCCTGTTTTTTTTGTGCATATTTTTCACACCTAGATGATTGAGATCATCAATCAAATTTTAACATTACACAAAGCTGACCCAAGTAAATACAAAATGCAGTTTTTAAATTATGATTTCATTTATTAAGGAAATAAAAGGCTCAGGTAATGGACATGTATCAGTCTGTAATGGGTTACCAAGCAGTTTCTTAGGCTTTGGGACTCCAGTGAACCACGGTGAGAGCCAATATCCACACATGGAAAAAACTTGTGTTAAACAGTGATGAACGTTCCCAGGAATGATCGGCCTACAAAAATACTCAGAGAGAACAACAATTCACCCAGAAGCTCATAAAAACACCCAGAACAACATCTAAAAACTGCAAGCCAAATAATTTTTAAAAACTGCATTTTATATTTACTCGGAGACAGGGGCAAAGGGCAAATACTTTTTCACAGCACTGTATATGGGCCTTCTCTAAACTTACCGATTTTTATCTCTCTTGTATTTTCTCTTTGTATCTCATACACATTTATCAAATAGTCAAGTACTATCCATGTTTTTATGTACTGTTATTGTGCGCAAGTAATAAAACAGGTCAATAAAGAATAGATTAAAATATTTCTTCATGGTAATCAAATGCGCAATAAAAGCTTACGTATGCGACAGAAAAGTCTCATAATCAAATCTCAAAATCCGGTAATCAGTTAACCTGGTCAATCTAACCTGATATCAGTGAATTACATACACTCATCCTAGACAATTATTACACATTGTAAAATACAGGGTGTCCAAAATACCCTTGAAACAAAAGTTTCACCGTTCTTCGATTGGTCACCGTAGACCTGCAATCACCCACTCAAATTGTACTTTGGAGGGCATATGAAGGTCATGGCCTCCCAGCAAAAGATGAGCACAAATATAATTTAAAGGAACATACTCAAAGTGCAATTATGTGCATAACACCAGCTGTGGATGAACACAAGCTCATCATGATTAGGAGAAAAGACTCTTTTGTTTGTTTAAAAATAATAATATTCTGAAAATAAAAGCATACAAAAGTGTTCATTTCCTCTGTCTGTTGAGACTTTGGGGACACCCTTTACATACAGACTGTAGAGGGTATCAGAGTGTACGTGTATCTTTGGGTGGGTGTTACTTGAACTGAACTTGTGTTACTTGAGTTACCTGTGTGATTGGAGAACTGTACGGAGTTTATAGAGTCCACTTCAAAGCCAAGTACCTGTAAAGAGGAACACACACACCACTGTAACTGCTCCGTTCATTTTAAGCCCCACCCCCTAACACAACACACACGCGCACGTGGACAAACATGTTAGCACGAAACACTGAGTTATCTTCATCCCACAGACTTTCTCACCTGTAAAGGAAAAGTAGCCGACTTGTTTCCAACGTATCCCCTAACCACGTGACTCTGAATTGACAGCACGCGACAGTCCATGGTGAAGCCGGATCAGCGCTGATCGGTCACGTGGTGCTCGCTCTACAATACTCGCGACACTGTTTTCAATGCAAACGCTTCCAAGACAAAAGACGCAAAAGTCTCGAGCTCTGCGCCTGCGCTCACACGGTACTTCCACACACACACTCGGGGGTATTTAGTGTGACTCCAAAGCTCCGGAGAGTGTGCCGAGCAGAAGGGGCGGTTCTAAATAAAAACGCCTCGCTTCGAGGCCTGTGTCGTTTCCCTCATTGTGACGTGAACAATGACGTCACCACTATCGGAACCAATCAGTATGCTGTGCGGCCCTATCGGCACAACACTTGCTACACAGCTGTTATTTTTGAATGGAGCTAACATATGTTTCTGTCATACTGTATGAAATGAAACGATGTGTGTGTCAGCAGCAGTGTTATTGTCCATGTGACTGTGTATGTGTGTGTGTGGCTCAGTGGTAGGTTTTGTGCCTGCCACTTGGAAGCCCTGGGTTAAATTCCCACCCAATGCCCAACCCCAGCCTGGATATAGGTGATAAGCCTCTGAGTTACTGATCGGATTGAGGCCCAGATCCACCAGGGAGACAATGTTAGGCTCTCACCCCTGAAGCGGACAGGGTTATGGGCAAGGCATAACCCTGTCTGCTCCAGGGTTGCCGTATAATACCTGATGCTGTGCTTTGACCCCAGTCTACAAACAAAGCTGGTATATCAGAAAAATAAATAATTTCACTACACAGTAATGTACAGGATATGTGCTGAATAAAAAGATTCTACTTAACTTTTATACCTTTTTATACTGCATATTCTGCACAACCTGTATAATTTACACATTGTACATGTTTTTTGTGCAATTTTTAAAAATAAAAAATACTTTTTTTATATAGTGTATTTTTTCTTTTATAGCAGTAATATGTTTCTCACTTCATATTCTATTATCTTTCCATTTTTAGTTCACGAACGGTCAGTAAGGATTTCATTGTATCATATTTGTTTATGGTTGTGTACATGACAAATTAACTAAAATTAAAATTTGAACCCTGCGTTTAAATTATTGGCCTACTTCCAGTACAGAACACACCGTAGGACATTTGAAATTACTGGTATTATGCAGTTAAAACTGGCCAACATACTATTAAAACTCCTTCAACTTTGTGGAAGAAATGTGGTAAAAAAAAATTATAATAAAAAAAAAACCCATAAATAGGAAAAACCTAAATGCTTAGCAAAGTTGCATGGGTAAAATGAAAATAGAAATCACAGCTCTGTTTAATAGTCAAAGTAATAGTGAACGCATTTCTATTGAGAATAAACATCTCTGTGGCCATAATTAAACCATGTAGTGAGAAGAATGTGAAAAAAAAAAAGCAATGGCGCAATGGAGCAAAAAAATTTATTATGACTCCAGATTGAGCCTATTTCAGAGTGTCGGGCTCAGAAGGGTAGCACGTAAAGCGATGCACCCATCATGCATAATGCCCACTGTACAAGCCTCTGAAGGCAGTGTTATGATCTGGGGTTGCTTCAGTGGTTCCGATTAAGGCTCAGTACTTTGTGTGGCAATGAAATGAAGTCAGCTGATGACCTGCATGTACAGAATGAACTACAAATAAAATTTGAAGTTGATTTGAATTTGATAATCCAGGACTAAAATTGTGATAGAGTGCTTATGGGAGTTAATTTCACACATAAATTCGTCACCACAATGTACCATTATTAATGCTAAAGGCTGTTGATGAAATCTTAGAGTGTGCAACTTTTTGGGCCAGGAAGAGTATTATTAGTCACTTAGACATTCGGTATTATCATTCAGACAGTGTACTGTACACTTGACAACTGTCAATGATGTATGAAATATTATTTGCAGCTATATGTCCATATTTATTGTGTTGCTACTCAAAATTCAACTAGTTAATATCAGTACAATAAGATCTTAAATAAAACTTTATAAAAATGAGTCTTTTGGTGAAACCAAAAGCTGGGAAGCCTCGACATCAAATTGAGGCTCCAATTAGACATATTCCTTCAAAAGCAGCAAGTTCTAACAGTACTTAATTTTTTTGCAGCCCTGAAAGAACAAAATCAGCTCAGAGTCGACTGAGAGTGTGAAAATTTAATCATTGACTGTCTGCCTGCACCATGGATTTTTCAATCCCTAAGTCTGTAAATGAAGGATGAAAAAATTATTTTCATAGTTATATGTTAAAGATGTTAATGAGACTCTACAAACTCTGCAGAAATAAACAGCTTCCCACAGTAATGTTGGTGTGTAAGTTGTACAGTCTTTATGTAAATTGTAATGTTCCTGCATGATTTGTAAAGTCCCTGTATACATTGTAAGGTACACATATTATATGTAAAATCCCTTTGTAAATTACAAAAGTCCCAGTGTACACTATAAAGCTGCACAGAAATATAACATTAAACAAACATATTATTAACATAGAGTATACAGGGTATACCTGTGAGAGAGTTTAAAGTCTGCATTGTCGTTAGACCCTAAATCACCACATTTTGACCAGTCACTCAGTCAGTCACTTTTTTTCACTATTATGATCCCAGGCCTTTTTTTTTTTTTTTTTTTATCTAGTCACATTCAAAGGTCACATACACAGTCATACACAGTACGATATGCAATGAAATGCTTATATGACCGCTCGTGACCTTAAAAGAAAAAAGGTTAAAATAAGAAATAAAAAAATCCAAATAATAAATAAGAAATTATGGAATAAAATAAGAAATAGAATATAAAGAAATGTAGCTATAGAAAAACATAGACAAGCTGTAAACTTTTGTTGTAAAAACTAAATATACAATAAACAATAAACATTAAACAAATAAACAATAAATATACACATTATGTACAGTACATTAAAAAAATGGATTTGTACACTGAAAAAGAATACACTAGATTGTAGAAGAATTAAATAGGGATGTCCACAGAGTGTGCAGATGTGCATGAATGTGTATATGTGCATATGTCCATAATATCCATAATGTCCAAAAATGAAATGAAATAGAAATGTCATGTGTTTGTGTAAATGTACATGAGTGTCCTGATGTGCAGTGATCGTAAATGTCCATAAATATGCAATGTGCAAAAATGGAAAAATGGAAAAATGGTTAGTTCTATGTCTTACTGTATGTCCTAATGCAAAAAAAGGTTCGCCTTACAGTATGTGGTGTTCTGGTTAAAAGACTGTATCTAGTTATAGTCGAATATATAATTAGACGATACGTTACATTCTGGCATTCAAAACTATAAGCCTAAAACAAGTCATGTAAAAGAGTCTTTTTTCCACTGTAATAACAACCACTCGACCCCGCTGCCTCCCTGCTGCCTCCCTGCTGCCTCCTACCCTGTTACATGAGTCATATCACTTTCACTTAACATTTTCCAAACATTATGTAACTTCACTAGGACAGGCGACAAAAAAAGTCAGTACTGTTCTGTCATATACCCATCTTTAAAAAAACAAGATGTCCTCTACTAATCCATAGAATCTGTACTATTCTATGTGCTATTCTGAAATTAAAATGCGTCTTATACATACACACTTTATACACACTGTAGCCTGGAGTACATTTCTTTCCAAATTGCAGCACAATCCTGAGTAAAGGAAAGATGCTATACAATAACGTTTATGTATACTGTTTTAATTATTTATAATTATTTATCAGCATTATGGTGGCACTCCGGTTAACAATGTGAATTCTTCAGGATTCCCCTGTTCAATGCAAAGTTTGGATTACTGGGATTTTCCAAATTTGGATTACAGATTTGCTTTTTGTCATGTTCATATTGGATCTTGAGAGGATCTTGAGTTTCTTCCTAAAGGTAGTTAGATTATATATGTAAAATTTTCCCTAGATGGAAATGTGTGTGTGTGTGTGTGTGTGTGTGTGTGTGTGTGTGTGTGTGTGTGTGTGTGTGTGTGTGTGTGTGTGTGTGTGTGTGTGTGTGTGTGTGTGTGTGTGTGTGTGTGTGTGTGTGTGCATGGTTCTTTGTGTTAGACTGGCATTTTATTCAGGGAATCAAATCCAACCTATATATCGCCCAGTTTCTCCAAGATGGATATGACACTCACCATGACACTGACCATATTTATTCTTATTATTAGGGCCCATAATGACACCAGCATGATGACGACATGACTATGACATCATTGCCATCGCTCTGATAATGCTCATGCCGAAATGTGTCTCATGGGCAGTGTTGTCATTTTGGAGTTCAAAAAGCACACAGGTTGTGCGGTGCACACAGGTGGCGATGGCACAGATGCTTGGGCCCGCTCATTGTTGCTTGCAACCATTATTATTATGATGATTATTATTATTGCATTCACATTCAAAATAACAAATGTACTAAAATTGAGTTTAAAACCACTTTTCATGTTTCATCTAACATACAATGCATAACAAATGATTCCTTTTCAGCTGGATGGATATGGTATAACATTTCTTCTCTGAGAACTCAGGAAAACAGACTGTAGCACAGCATTTGTGTAAACATGATAAGATTTTCTGAGCAATAATTTCCTTGGACGCATATCCACAAGTCAGCCATTGTTCATATGCAAACTCTGGACTGACATTTTACAATGCAATAATAAAGTCTGCTGTTGTTTACGTCAATCCTACCTGTGAGTCAGTGTAGCTCTGTTCAGGCATCAATCACATTATGGTTTGTTTGTTAAAAAAAAGCTACTGGTACAGAGATACAGACGTAGAGATAACACTGACAAAGGGTTTACGATGGTCAGAGACGTAAAATGTCTATCTCTTTGTGCACACTTGTACTGTGCATCTGCTCTGAATGTTCTCAAGAGCACGAGAGTCATGGAGGAATCAGTGAGAGGATGTAAGGGAAGATAAAGGCTATAAAGTGAGAGAGAGAGAGAGAGAGAGAGAGAGCGAGAGAGAGAGAGATGACAACACGCTGACCCTGTTTATAGTGAGCAGAGGACAGATTATTCAGTAAGGTTCAGTAGTGTGTCAAGCAACTTTAAGGACTTTCTGGGCATTTGAAAAGAAGCATGGCACGTGGCTCACCTGGATGATCTGTGGGTTTATGTGGACTTGATGCTGCTGTCATGGATTTACACTGGGTATATGTGTGTGTGGCAATGCTACTCAGGGTGTGTGTGAGGTGTGAGAGGTCAGACATGGACTTGGCCCAGGATCAGGCAAGCCGACTCAGACACATGTGGCTGCTGTCAATCAAAGAGTCAAACATGAGGAGGAAAGGTAAAGGTAAATTTCAATTTTGGATATGGTACAAAGGATTCATCAGTATAATAGTGACAGGGTATAAGAAAGTGAAATTGGATCAGAGCAACACATTTGTTTTATGTAAATGTGGTGTCAGGACAAATATTGTCCTTGGAACATTGAAGGATAGGAAGACATTTAACTGTTCACAGTGTAAAATACAGTACTGAAAAACATTTACGTTGTAATACATAGACATAATTTTTATCTTATACTAAAAAGTATTAAGTTGACTATAGCCAACCCTTTATCAATAACTTTATCAGTTATTTTAGATCCCTCTATATTGTTTTTTTTTTTTTGCATAAAGACAATGCAAGTCTTATCACTATATGAAATAAATAATATGCTTATTGTATATTTTTTAAGTATTGCACTGGATATTTGCATGTTAAATAGTTGCAAAGTAGAAATAAAAGATAGATAGATAGTAACCAGATTTATTCATATGTTGGGTTCTACTATAATATGTTGGATATATAACAGATCATGCAGCTATATAAACAATAAACAGTACTGCAGAAAAACACAACATCTATCATACAACTTTCATTAACTACACAACATACAGCATTAAGTTGTCTTATCCCTTGCAAGTGTAAGGAGAGTTTAGATAGGATCCAAAATCAGACTTTAACTTTCTTAAACTGTTTCTTTGAACCAAGCAGAAAAGATGCTGATTGTGTGTGACTAAAATAAAGCTCACGATGATCTATGTAACTATTTAACAAAACCGAAGCTTCACTGTGCACTTATTATTTGGCTTGTACCGTGTCACATAATAATCAGAGACACAAGGACGTTGACATGACATATTCCCTTAACCATACACTGATAGCACAAGTGTGTCAGAGATGAAATGAGTGTGTGCTGTGTCTTTGTACAGCCTTTTATTTGCCTACAATGATAAGCAAATGATGTTTTTTTTAAAGGGTAACAATACTGCAGCTAATAATCAATGGAACCAGTATACATTAAGTCCTCTGTTAGTCCTAATTATAGTTAAATCAACATTTAATCTCATTTTAACCATTTTTAGTTGCTATAAAATAGAAAAACCCTACTAAGCTTTTATATTAAATAATAATTTTAAAAGCAGAACACATAACTCAACACTAAAACTGTATATACGGTATGAATAATATAGATCAGAAGGTCAGACAGAGATTCATATTAGTAGTCTTTGGTCTATAGTCTTTATCATGCCCATAGTCGTTTTACAATTACAAAAATGAAAATTAGTCATATGAAAATATTTAAATCTTGAACATCTCTTAACAGAAGATCATTCAGGTGGAAAGGTCAACACGCATCAGCTCCTGTATTGCCGTGTTGGAATTGGTTATCATCTACAGATCCAGCCCAATGGGACTGTAAGGGGGGTGCATGAACCTACTAAGCACAGTAAGTGTTATATATGTCATGTATGCAAGTGTGGAATTATTGCTGTTGTCAGAAGTTTACGTAGGCTCATCATGATCATGAATGTCATGAAAATATGGGAATTTCTGTTTAATTAGCTGTGTTTATCCCCAGCAGAAGCATGATTGTCAGATATACATCTTTTAATACATTAAGCATGGATTAGTGGTTAGCCTTGTCGCCTTGCATCTCCAGGTCCAGGGTTCGATTCCTGCAGTGCATGGTGTGTCCAAAGACATGCAAATTGGGCTAATTGATGACCCTCTGGAGAAGGAAATAGGAACAAACTCCAGTCTTCTTTCCAAGAATCTTTGCCATGGACAGCTTCTAGGAAGGCCTGGAATGCTATGGTTCATGAGGTCACGAGGTCACTAGATAACGTTTGGTTGCATGTCCCTTAGCAGCATGAACCTAAAAAAGCAGTTGCTTTTTTCCAAAGAATTGATGTTATGATGGAGAGTTCTGAAGTAGTCCTCCTCCTTCATTATTTCACCCACTTTGTGTAAGTCATGTCAATTGTTGTATATTGTCAAATCATCTATTTTCAGTTGGTATTGTACACCGTGAAGTGAAATAACGATCTCTCAGAACCAGGGACTACACATAATTAAATAGAACTAACATGCCAAACTTCATAAAGTGCATGTGTTCAGACTTGGAAACATTGCAAGACAGTATAATCACTATTATAAACAAAATAAAAGGCACAGATGAGGACAGTTTAGTGGCAACCACTGCACAGTTTAAGAATGGATTATGTGTAAGAAGATGCGTAATAGTAAAAGAAAAGGAGGTGAAATATCAACATAACATGCAATAATGCAGATGATCTATATGGTGCATCATTTTGTTGTTGCTGGTGTTGATGAATCAGCTGAGGTTTTCCACCTTGCAAACACCAAGTAATCGGATGCTCCACTAAAGAGCAGTTGATGTTATGGGAAAATTAGTTCTTTTGTGTTCTTCTGAAGTCAAAAATCATCTCTTATTCAGGGATAAGTTGTTGGCTCTGCATCAGTCTTTTAGCCTCTCCTCTGTATGCTGACTCGATGTTCATGCTGATGAATGAAACCCACCACAGTCGTGTCATTGGTGAAATTCACGATGTGTTTAGAGCTGTGCATCACTGCCAAGTCCTGAGTCATCACAGCAAAGTGCATTGGACTGAGCACACAGCCCTGGAGGGCCCCAATGCTCAGTGTGGTGGTGTTGGAGAAGCAGTAGGGTCATAGTCATAAAGTCCATATATTACCTCAGTAGAAACTATCCTCCAGAAGGCTTTTTCTCTGTCCACGTGGCCAGCTGCAACCTAAAGTCAGGCTTGAAGGTGTTGATAAGGGAGCAACAAATTCGTTCTTGAACAGCAGCCTTACAGTCCATGGTGATGTAAAAATTCACTTGTCAGAAGACAGTGATATTGGGGCAGGGGTAGCTCAGCTATTAATACAGTGCATTGGACTACTGATTGGAAAGTCCCAGGTTCAAACCCCAACACACCAAGTTGCTACTGTTAACCCTTAACTGCTCAATAGTATACGTAATGAAATCAAACAAAAAACAATAAATGAATAAGGTACGCTAAATAAGGGTGACTGCCAAATGCCATAAATGCAACAAATGCCTCAACAGCTTGCAGGTTGAAATGATCTTGGAATCTGCAGCCATTTAGAAATGGCTCTAAGAGACATTCCTTACTTTTGTAATTCTATCTTCTTCTTTCTCAGATCTGTACTGAGCTCTTTGGACTTTCCCATTGGGTGGAGTATTGGACAATCCAATGAGTGCTTTCAAACCTTTTTATCTTGGCAAATAGAAACCACCAGTTCTAATCAGTCATTATCTCTAAGAGTAACTTGAGAGACCTTGGGCTTGGCAAATGAAAAGACATTTTGCAGTATTAAATTAGTAAGTGTGTGGGTGTGTATATATCTTTGATTCTGTATGACTAATTTTGACCCTTTGTTGATATCTAGGAACACAGACTAGATAAATCCTTGTGTTCCAAAATCATGGGGTTTTCTCTACTACAGATGTATGTACAATCATACTGTCCCAGAAAAAATAGTTCAAAGAAGAAATCATTGAAAACCCAATATTTTGCAATTGTATTCATGTTAAAGCCGACTCAAGATGTGAACTTCCAACTGCAACCTTAAGTATGTAAAAAAACAAGTTTAGATTCCTTGGTGATTGCTCAATCATTTAAGGACATACATAGATACCAAAATAATGGTAGGGATTGTGTTCTGTAATCTGACGGTGATCTCATTCTGCCTTTCTCTTTTTTTTTCTCTTTGTCATTCTTTCTCTTAGCTTGGTTGAAGGTGTTTGCAGTGAAGCCTGGAGTAGTGGGAATTCGTGGAGTAAAGAGCAGACTGTATCTATGTATGAATAAAGATGGAATTTCACAAGGAATGGTGAGTCATTTTTTCTTGTGATATATGTGTACATTTTTCTGATATGTAATGTGCTTCAGTAGGAGGTGTCTGGAGAAATTCTCCATGCTCTCTTGATAGGAGGACTGGCATGCACTCTATTTCCAGTCAGTCACAGTGAAAATCTTGGGTGTCTGTAAGCTTATGAATGGGCTGCATGATATACCTACAGATAGACCTCTCAGATAAAGCACATATTAGCCCTTTCCTGGCTGGCAATGAAACCTATGATGTTCAGCAGAATGTATCATTAACTTGGATCCTTCAAATGCAACAGCTCAACAAGCGAAAACTTTCTCAACTCAACAAGTGAAAACTTTCTCATCCACAGACGCAGTTTTCACCAGACTGTCTATTTAATGAGCACCAAGAGGAGAACCATTACACAACATACTCATCCGCAACTTATCAAGGTCTATTCCTGGCCCTGTCCCACCGAGGACACCTCAGGAGAGGAGGCTTGGTGGGTCGAAACCATTCCAGCAGCCACTTTCTGCCTCGCAAAATCTCAGTGAGCTAAACACAATATCACTCAATGCACACCACAGCTTTTGTTCTGAACAGGAATGTACTGTGTGATCAGAAGAAATACTTCCTGTGAGGTACAAACCAGATTCAAGATTTCTTGGAGTAAACCACCGTTTTACTGCAAGTTTTCCTTGCTACAGGAGGTTTTATGATAGATTACTGGTACATGCTTAAATTGTATACACCACCTAGTGTATCGATGTACCAAGTGACTCCAGTACGTGGAGAAATTTGACATTTGGACAAGCTCACTCATAGTAATTGCTATAAAGGACAGAAAACAAGCTGCAGTGGATAAAAGACTTGGAAACACTGGGATCATACAGGACTCAAGCGTTATTAAGTTAAATTTTACTGTTATGTGTAGCATTATGTTTTACTGAAAGTTTAATATATATCAAATATGGTATATACAAACAAACAAATACATAAATACTTCTCAACAGATTTCTTGGCATTGGACTCTAATTTAACCAAGAATCAGCAACTTCCAAGTCCAGAACTATATAAACACATGCACATACACAAAGGTACAACTACACACAAAGACGTGGTAAAAGGTGCCTAGAGATGGACTGATGTCCCATCCAGGGTACTTTTTTATTGCACACCAAACGTTTCATAGATGGGCTCTGGGTCCACCACAACTCTATGCAGGATAATGCACTTACTAAAAATGACTGAATGTTAAGTACTGTGAATATAGATATAAACTCAGGACGTTATTTATTTTAAATATTGTGCAATAATGCTGGTAATTTATATGCATGTTATTTATGTATTTATATATGTATACTTTTATATTATGCAAATAAAACTAAATATAAATGGTTGATATGTAATGGTCCTTGCTCCTTTTGAGGGATTACTCCATTATTACAGCAGTATACTGTGTATGAAGGAAGGAGAATCAGGCCTGACCTGCATAAGACATGAAAGGCAATCAGGGTGCAGATAGAGATATTAACCACCCAGCGTCTCTCCTGTGGCAGGAGCTCAGACAACACAGCTGATCGTTTATCCTCATATAGATCTGTGTAGCACACATTTGCTTCTAACAGCAGATTCTGCAAGGCTGTGTATCTGTACTGTTTCTAGATTATTATAATGTTTCCTTTGAATTAATGTGTGGTTAAAAAAGTTAAATCAGCACCCAGAATTAAACCAACATTTCATCTTATACTGCCAGATTCCAAAGTTCTGTTCAAAGGACTATGCAATCAAAAGATTTCAGTTCTAATAGTGGACTACACCTTAAATTTTTAAACAAGGTCTTTAAAAGTGAACAAAAAAAAAAGTCTAAGGGACATTAAAACCCCCGTGATTTTGCATCAATATAAAAAAAAATGCTATTTTTCTTTGCTTTATATAAGGTTCCATCCTCCAGAACATTTGCCACCTCTGAACCCCATACCATAATTTAATTTAAATTTGCAACTCTTTCCCTCCCCGCAACCATTCCAGTACACCGGTCCTGCTTTGCTTATTTTTCCTACTAGAACTTTGCAGTGCCATTCTGAAGGTGCTCAGGTCCATCTGTAACCTGATGATGTATCCAGTGAGATGATGAGGTCATCTGATCTCCTCTTAGAGCGAGACAAGGTCTCAGGTATCCCACTATGCCTCTGAGAGAGAACGAGAGTGTGTATGTGTGTGTGTGTGTGTGTGTGTGTGTGTGTGTGTGTGTGTGTGTGTGTGTGTGTGTGTGTGTGTGTGTGTGTGTGTGTGAGAGAGAGAGAGAGAGAGAGAGAGAGAGAGAGAGAGAGAGAGAGAGAGAGAGAGAGAGATGTGCAGTAATTTGAAAAGACACATGAGTACCATGTAGTGCTTAAACAGGTGGTCGGTGAGGATAATATAACTCTGTTGGTAAGTACCTGTTCTTTGATAAGTTCTAGAATTGGAGTTAGAGTTTTTCAACATGTAAGGTTTTATAGCTTTTTAAATAAGTTATGTTTATACACAGACACTCTACCATCATGTGCATCCTATCTTTATCTTTTAGGTGGAAAAATACATCTGTGCCATTTAAAGTTCAATTATGTAAATTGTGTAGGTGCACTATATTCATGTTTAGGGTGAAAGATACATACTAATTGTACAAAAATGTCATTTTGATGATACAACCTCAGCAATAAGGAAAAGTACAGTTTGTCACATTTATTTCTGAAATTGTGACAAGAATAGTCAACATTACAGGCTTCTACATAAGGGCAAAGTGAAGTCTCTTCCAGGATGTCAGACATGCACTGCAAGGATTCTCACAATTAGCAGAAGTGAAATTAATATTTGTGTGATATTATTATAATATCACACTAAACCAAATATCGAATTATTATATATATTAAAGACATTTAATTACAATTTGTTTATATGGTGATTTAACAATGGACATTTTCACAAAGAAAAACTTGTATATAGGTTATACATTTATAAATGTAATCCCTAATGAGCAAGACAGAGACAATATTGATATGAAAAATATAATTTATTTAATTGATATGAAAGCATAAAATAACTGAAGCAATCTACTGGTTTTCCTAATATCAAGCATATATTTCTAAAAAAAATAAAATAAAATAAAATAAGCTAAAATATCTCATCATATTCTGCTAAGAAATTTACAGCTTGAAATGTATAAAAATTTCTGTCATGATAAAAAAATTATAATAAAGTAATTATTCTAAATTAAATTATAATTAAAAACTATTTTAATATTATATACAGGACAATATTTGTGGACCAAACTTTAATTTTCCTCAGACTGTGCAAAAATAATGTGACATTAAATAGAATAAGAATAAATAAGAATAAGAATAAATACAGTAATACTGGCCTATTACTGACTAATACACTAATACTGGCTTTGTGTGGAATTGTTTCAGCAAAAACTTCCTGCACCATTTTCAATCACATGTAGACCTAATGGCTATGTAAATCACTCATGACTGACGCTGAGGCAGAGTCCAGAGCACAGCTTGAGGATGAAGTTCAAGCTCCACTAACTGGTGGAGGAGAGAGTGGAGTCTCACATGAACTGGTGAGAGCGTGACCATTTTATCAATACTACCAGACGTCCATCCAATCCATAGCCATGTCATCCTTCCCCTTAAAAACACAGATACTTTTAACAGGTTGCAGAGACAAGGCAAATGGAAAATGCAAACTTAGAGGTCGTGTCAGTTGGAGATCAGGATCTACCAGGTTCCGCTCCCCCCCTCGAGAGCCACAATGTCAACATGTCAGAAACAAACATCATCAATAACCCAGGCTCTGAGATTGCAGAGCTGACAGACTGTCAGACAGACGCTACCAACAATGTCCAAGCACAATGTCCAAGTCCAGGTATACCGGTAACCAAAGTCCAGCCCTTTCTTTCAGGTAAGAAATAGCACAAGGAACAACGGGACACTTGAGGTTGTTTTCAAGTTGTTGATGGGGACAGTCCAAAATTGATGTTTCAATGTTCATGTTCTTCAACCTGGCCCTTTTAAGTATTCGTATTCATATCAGTAAGGACACTAAAACATACACAACACAAAGAAAAATCTCTTTTTTAGGGTTTTTATACATTATTAAATATACTATAAGTATCTGCTGCTAATTAATGCTATGCCTACCCCTAATCTTAACACTACTGCTAACCCTAACCCTACACCGAACCTTAAACTTAGTGTATTGTTTTTAATAAATACTGAAAAAAACTGTTTTGCTTGTGATGACCAGCCAAATGTCCCAAAAAGTTCAAAACTGTCAAATATTCCTATAAGGGTGTAAACTTCTGGCTCCAACTTGATACAATATGATTTTGAATAATAAAGTATCAATGCAATATTTGACAATAGCCCTAAATCTGCAATGGTATGAGTCAGTTAAACGTAAAAGATTCTAATTGATCCTGTATGTGACTGTATGTGTGTAATTTTGTCCAGAATCTGTGGTAGGCCTGTTGTTAATTTGCAAATAATACCACAAAGAAAAACTATTTTAAAGGTTTCATATTTGACTATTTATGTAACAAGTTGTCCTAGTTCACATTTTAATTTAAAAAATATATATATTTTTTCAATAGAAGTTGTTTCTCCTTTTATATTATAATGTTTAATATATTTTTAGAAATCTCCTAATTCCTATCACTGTAGGGTTACTGTTAAATCTGAATAAATCTTCTGAAACTTCTGAAAATCATGTGCTCGTAGTAAAACCAGCAAACAATCACCTCTGCACAATTTCTAATTTAGATTTATTTCAGTTACTCTTGTAGTTTCACCCCAACACTTCTGTAAAATGTTTAATTAGATAGTTAAGAATGCTTTTTTTCTTGGAACATTCTCTCATTAATGTCATTAATAAACACTTATGGGTGTTTTATATATATATATATATATATATATATATATATATATATATATATATATATATAT
>JAAGKR010003070.1:42585-80650 GCA_011419295.1 Clarias macrocephalus
TTGTGCTTAATTAGGCAGTGGCTGAGTTGATTGGACGTTGGATTTCAGATCTTGAGCTTTTGGAGTCACAGCTTCAATCCACTTGAATCATTTTTAGTCACAGGTTGAAAATGTTAATTGGTCTTGTTTGTTGCACGTTCTCGGTTGGACAATTTTTATCTTAAGCATCTTAAAGGACTCTACTGCCCCTTAAGAGACTCCACTGTGGACCTTTTAACGTGGGCAGACGACAACACTAATTAGACTGACACACAATAGCAGTTTGCGTGCAGGTTGTAGATTGAACAGTTGGTTTCTTGGTGTTGTTATGACAATTTTTAACTCAAATTGCAAAGTAGTAAATAGCAGGAGAAACCCTGCATGTCAGTCCCCATTCCTTTTGCTTTCTCTCACAACCTTAAAAGGCAGTCTACTCCTAAGTTCAACTCCATTGACAATGCAGCTCAGCAGTAGATTTAAAATTGTGCAGTCTTCTTAAGTCTTCTTATTGTTGGTTCAGTGCTTCATGGCCTTCAACAAGTACATTCTCACCTCCTCCATATCAGTCTGGTTCAGCTCATCCGCCGCCCAGGACAAGGCCAGACTACAGCACATCATCAGCAGAGTGCATAATCTTCTGTGAATTGCAAACTCTCCACAACCTGTATCTGTTTGGGATTGTGAACATTTTGCACGGTAGGGCAATCAGAACCATTACAAAATAATGTTTGCTGGTTCAAGATGTACAGATTATATATTCTGTTGTCTGATCTAGACATAACCATACATTGTAATGTATATAGTGCATATATAAAGTTAGACATATATAACTTTTTACATTTTAGCAAACATTAATAAGCAATATTGACATTATTTGCACCATATAAATATAAATATTATAATAAATAAAGTGAAAAGAAAGGTCAATTGATGGTCAATGAAGCATGGAACTGTATTGTATTGTGTTTTATATATATATATATATATATATATATATATATATATATATATATATATATATATTAGGATGCTACAGAAGTACACATTCTGTATGAAAAAACATACATGGGCTCTAGATATTTTAATGGACACTAAGCATATTGGATCATCTCATGTGTTTCCTTTCCTACGTGCCCGTCGCTCTCAATGCATCAGTTAGAAGCAAAAGGATTGTTGCCAGCTGAAAGATATTGAGTATATAAGAAGTTGCTCATTTAAATCTAAACTGGTGACTTTTATGGCTATGACAAATGTTTATATGCATTTTGACAGAAAAAAAGTTGATAAACACCATTTTTGGACTTTTATTCATTTTGTCAAATTATTATTCTCTGACACATATTGTCTGTTAAATAATGTGCAATTTAAAAACAATTTAAAAAATAACCTTATTTTAGAACCTTTAAACTTCAAAAACCATGACGCTTACTGGTATTAAAGTCACTCCAGCATGAATGGAAGTTAAGTGCAGTTTTGTGCTGGATTATAAACCACAAGTTTTGATAGCATACAGTACATTTATGAAACTGTGGGTGAGTCTTAAAACAACTTGGATATCTGTCTGGAGTTTCACCTTCACCATAAATGAACCTAAAATGTTGAGTAACAGCGATTTTATGAACTGTTACATGCTGGATTTATTAATCTACTTTAAAATAAGCTACTAATAAGAAACTTTCTCAATGTAAACAAACACCTGCACCAATAGATATTAATTGGAAAAGCTAAACTGAATATTTTTACCAGGATTACTTAATATTTTCGTCACAGAAATAACAGCGTTGAAGTCGTATATTAGACTGACAATGAATGAAAGTACAACAAGGTGTTAGATACTAAACATTAGGTTAAAGCTAATCCGATTATTGTAGCTTTAACCTTTTTATTCTACAAACTCTTTTCCCATCAATAACAGGTACTAACACTAGTACTTAATAAAGCTGTGTGGGATACTGTAGTGTAACCTTGGGTCTCATCTTTAAATCAAGACTTTCCCTTTTTCCCTGGCTCTTGCTATCACCAGCACAGAATTTGCTGAATTTGGGAAATATGATGCACTTACAGCAATTGTACAGGCGTACGTCTATATCCATTCGGATTTAATGCTAGGAGAGGTGTTTTGCAAAGTCACATTGATACAACCAACCAACCTGGAACATAATATTTCAGTATACGTGCTTTTTAACACTTTTGTGACTCAAAGAAAAAAACAGTTTGCAATACTTCTCGCAACATTTTAAAAAACTTGTTTTATTCTTTTAAACCTGCACAAATGTATTTATCTCATTTTGCTGTCAAACTGTGTATATTTCCATAGTAATGAATCTTTACCATGTCTAATCTCCACCCCTCAAAGACGATCAAGTGGACGACAAAACGCTCAGAGGTCGTTTATTTGCGAGAAGAATGGAGCTTTTAATTGGTGTCTGCGTGTTGCTCACTGTTACCTTCGTTCTTGGCATCAGTCTGGGAGGTGAGTGTGCGACTCCTCGGCCTGTCCAGCGGCACCTGCTGGTCACGGCCGGCATGAATAATTAACAGCCATGATTATATTGCACAGGCCAAAGGGCTAAAACTTAGAGATGATTAGAACTATGAACAGTCTGATCAAATTCTGTGGTCGCTGATGTCTGTAACATCTGACTAGTGATGTATAGATGGATGACCTTAAATAATGCAATAACTTTATCCTACATAATACTATTAGGCATTCGATGTGTTCTGTAAACTAGGTCCTTATCGTTGTTGCTCGGTCCATTAGTTTACTGAAATGTTCATTATAAATGTTTTGTGAATGAGAGTCCTGGAATGAGCGTAGGACATTATTTTTGATTGCAGCAACAATTTATATCCATTATGTAAAATAAATGAATATGTGCTTCATCTCCCCCATTTTTTCATCTGTGGCAGTGGTCCTGAGCTGCAGAGGAAAGTTCCGGTGCAGCTCATCGCAATGTGTCAGCATCTCTGCACAGTGTGACGGACACATAGACTGTGAACATGGCGAGGACGAGCTCAGCTGTGGTGCGTATAGTGACTGATCAATACGCATGCCATAGCACGACAGGAATTCAAAAAGCCGAATTTATTATGAATCATTCCCACTGTGCTGTGTAGTGCGTGTGAGTGGGAAGAGTGCGGTGCTGCAGGTGTTAAGTGGAGGAGTCTGGAGCACTGTGTGCTCAGAAACATGGGACTCTGAGCTGGGCTCCTCTGCCTGCAAACAGCTGGGATATTCCAGGTAAAACTGTAGGAAAAGCTTTAACTGAAGCTTTGATACGAGCTTTCGGGTACAATGTTGTGGGAGGCATGGTCAGTAGTCAAATGCAAGACTAAAATGATCAAAATTAAAGAAGGATAAAAACAAGACCACCGTGTTGATCATTTAGACCATGTAATGTATGCACCTGCTTGTTTTATGCATTTTGCCTTTGGATTGAATCTTCATAAGATTTTACTTTACATTTAGTTAAATGTAAAAGAACATAACAAGCTTAGTGCATTACTGCTGCTTCCTGATCATGTTATGCTGAAGATGGCTGCTGAAAAGATTTAAATAAGATTTTTAATCCCATTTACAGGTGGCGCAGTGGCTTAGTGGTTAACACTGTCGCCTTGCACCTCCAGGGTTGAGAATTTTATTCCTACCTCGGGTCTGTGTGCATGGAGTTTGAGTGTTCTCCTCGTGTTTGGTGGGTTTCCTCCGGGTACCAAACGTGGCATTCCCAATTGGCATTCCCAAATTGCCTGTAGGGTGCAAACTGCCTCGTGCCCTAAGTCTCCTGGGATGGGCTCCAAGCCCTTGTGACCCTGTATTCAGTATAAGGCGGCATGAGTATGTGAGTGAATGCCATTTACAATCTCCAGAAACAGACCAATAAGCAAATTTGAAATTCATCAACTAGATGATTTTTTTTTTTGGATTACTGATTACTGTTTCGTGTGGATTGAGAACATAGACCATGTGCATTAGAATCTAATGTGTAAGGAGTGGTTCAGATGGCAGATTGATACAACATGTGAATAGTCTCCATCTGAAAAATATATATCACATCAATTGAAATAGTGTTTATTGCATATAAATAATAGATAATCTATATATGAATATGCCAGCATGAGGGCTTAGTGATTAGCACTGTCGCCTTGCACCTCCAAGGTCTGGGTTCGATTCCTGGCCAGGTTCGATTCCCGCCTCTGTGTGCCAGGAGTTTGCAGGTTTTCCCCGTGCTCGAGAACATGCAAACTCCGGTACTCCAGTTTCCTTACACAGTCCAAAGACATGCAAATTAAGCTACTTGGCGCTCCCCAAAAATTGCCCATAGTGTGTGAATGAGTATGTAAGTGTGTGAGTGTGTGCCCTGTAATGGATTGGCACCCCATCCAGGATGTACCCTGCCTCGTGGCTCCTAGTATAGACCCCAGGTTCCTGTGACCCTGTATACAGGATAAAGCGATATAGACGATAAGACGATGATGATGCATATGAATATCATACTCAAGGTTACAATGAGTATAAACAGGATTCTACACTTTTTTATAAAGAAGAGGAATGTCCCAAGCCTGACAAATTCTAAATTCCCATCCTAGTTCCCACCTACAAACAGTGACCCACTCACTCACCATCTACACCGCTTAATCCTGTATTCAGGGTCACAGGAGGCCTGGAGCCTATCCCAGGAGACATAGGGCACAAGGCAGGATACACCCTGGACAGGGTGCCAATCCATTGCAGCGCACACAGACATACACACATACACTCACTCATTCACACACTACGGGCAATTTGGGAACGTCAATTAACCTAACCTACATGTCTTTGGACTGTGGGAGGGAACCCACCAAGCAAGGGGAGAACATGCAAACTCCATGCACACAGAGACAGGAATCGAGCCTGGCCGGGGATCGAACCCGGACCCTGGCGGTGCAAGGCGACAGTGCTAAGCACTACACCACCGTGCCGCCCAAACAGTGACCCAGATGTTTTAATTGTCCTTAGACAATATACTTTTACATGAAGCCTAACCTGCTGTATTACCTACCATTCCTGTCTCTTTTAGTTATGTGGAGTCTGGTTCTCTACCTCTTACCTCAATTGAACAAGACCTTCAGGATAATCTGGTCTCTATTAAGCTGACCCAGCTGAATCCCCTGTATCCAATCAAGTTACACAACACAACCAATCTGAGGTGTGAAATAGTACCACTCTGTCCTGCTCTGTTGATATTGATGCTGATGCTGATGCTGATGATCATGTTGTTGTTAGTATGATGCACTAAACAAACTGGGATCATTAAGTTAAGTAATAACACTGGATAATTTCATGAGAGGAGAGTGAATACTTACACAATGCTCTGTTTAAAAAATATCTCTAATTAACAGCAGAGTGTTAGACTGTAAATAGCACCTTAGCATCGTTTAGAGAGCTTCCTACCTCCTATTCTTTGACTAAATGCTCTTGGCTTTCAGTGGGCTCACATTGCTTCGACATGTAATTTAAAACGGAGCACTTTCACTCTATATAAAAAATGCATTTTGGCATTTGGCACACACACACACATGCATTGACGCACACATCAAACCAAACATTGGTGCACAACATCAGATAGCTTTTGAATGTTCAATTCTGATTGTTTTAGAAGATGGTGACTGATTTTCTTTAACAGCAGCTTTAACAGTGGTTCTGGCTTCAAGATAAATCAAGTTTATAATAATGTGCTCAATACTCATTCTACAGCTAATTAATAAAGACTTCTATAGTAAATGTGCCACAAACTGTAGACTTACCATTTTTACAGTTATATCATTTCATTAAGAAATATATATTACCATTTACCATAAATCAGCCATAACATTATGACCACTGACAGGTGAAGTAAACCACACTGAGAACAGCAAACTGGTGATAGCATGATGGGCACACAAAGCTCATGTATGCATGTTGAAGGGGGGGGGGGGTCAAAGGTTAGCTCTAGGCTCATCCAACAGAAAAGCCCATGCAGCAAAAAATGGCAAAAACTTCAATGCTGGTCATGATAAAGAAGCACCAGAACACCCAGTACATGACAGCCCAAGGCTACTGACCCAGCCTCCAAACTCCCCAGATCCCAATCTGATAAATGCCATGTGCTGGAAAAACAAGTCCAATCCATGGAGGCCCTACCCCGCAACCCACATCACTAAAGGATCCACCTTAAACATTAAGGTACTTTTAGTGTTAATGATTTTAATTATAAGGCTGATGTTTAGTCCACACCTATTCGTTTCAGAGTACTTACAAAATAATGATGGTACTTAATGGTGTATATTTTGAACTGAATAATAATAACAAGCTTAAAAGTTAAGGGTGCAAATTAACTTGCTTACTTTCTCTTTTTTTAGTAAAACTGAATGCAGATCAGGGAAGATCATAACTTTAAGGTGCTTGGGTAAGTATATTATTCATGAAATGCACCAAAAGTGTTCTAATAAATAAGACATTAATGGGAACTATCACAAAGCTAGAAAGTTCCTGAAGACTTAATATAGGGAATATAGGTTTCTAACATTTGTGTAGCTATAAAACTTCATTTTGTCGTGTAGTTGTCATGGTGGAAATCGGTAAATATTTTATTTATCAATTTTAACATATAATTTTTTTTTCTCCAGAGCATTGTCTCAGCCTGTGTGGTTCTGCATGTGTGTGTGTGTGTGTGTGTAGATTGTGGCTCCCGACCCCAGTACAGTGCCCGTATAGTGGGGGGTAACCTGTCTCAAGAAGGCCAGTTTCCATGGCAGGTGAGTCTCCAGTTCCAGAACGAGCACCTGTGTGGAGGGTCTATTCTAACAGCACGGTGGATATTAACAGCCGCACACTGTGTCTATGGGTAAGTCTGCACACAACTTACACAAACCTTAATCTTAATTAACCAAAAAAAAGGAAATATTACCATTCTTCTACTATAGCATTTTAAGTTAAAATTTCATCCTTGCCTGTTGTGTTTATTTTTCTCAGCTTCGCATATCCCCAACTGTGGAAAGTACTCGCTGGACTCACGGAGCAGCCAATCACTGGAGCCAGGTATCTCACTGTGGAGAAAATTATTTATCATGGCCGCTACAGACCCAAAGGCCTGGACTACGACATCGCCCTGCTGAAACTGTCACAGCCACTTACCTTCAATGGTAAATCTTATTAAAACTGACCACTCTGGAGAAATGTCAAGACAGAGATGAGTGATCCCATGGCTTCGTTGTGGATGTCAGTGCTTCATTCTACGCTTAGTGAAGGCTTGTCAAAGTTTCATATCTTCTTCTTTTCCTCCTCAGGCTACATTGAGCCCATCTGCCTGCCACACTTTGGAGAGGAGTTTGAAGATGGGAAGATATGCTGGATCTCAGGATGGGGAGCCACAGAGGATGGAGGTGAGTCTAGAGACTGAGGCTCAGAGATGGGTAGAGTAGCCAAAAATGTACTCACGTATGAGTAGCTGTATTTCAAAATAATATTACTCAAGTAGAAGTAAAAAGTAGTCATTCCAAATATTACTCAAGTAAGAGTAAAAAAGTATTCAGTGAAAAAACTACTCAAGTACTGAGTAACTGTTTCAATCGCAATGTCTGATTTGTTTTTTTAGAAATTAAAATAATTATATATTATATTATATTATATTATATTATATTATATTATATTATATTATATTATATTATATTATATATGCTAACATTGCAACATTCAATGAAACTTAGAGCGACACGTTTCCTCAGGTTACAAGTCGAGTTTTTGTACACTGAAGTGTGGGTCTGTTTTGGCACACACTTTTTTTTTTTTTTTTTGCACTTTGTATAAGCGAAACATGCTTTGTAGTATATGAGGCCAGGGTGTTTATCCTCTTCTGTTGTAACACTGGACACAGATGCCTCTGCATAATGTTTTTATTCCCTGTCTACCACTGCTGAAGATTTTTTTCCCCCTGCTATGCAGCCACAGTTTGAGTGTGGTCATGTGACTACATGTCATGTGGTTACTGTTATCGCGGCTGATTGGTCAAACAGAGTCATGTGATTATTGTTGCTGCGTCTGATTGGTGAAACAGTCATGTGGTAGATCTACCGGCTGTATGTGTAGAATAAATGGTATGAAAAGTAACGAGTCATGTGTAGTTGAATGTAGCGGAGTAAGAGTAGCGTTTCTTCTTCACAAATCTACTCAAGTAAAAGTAAAAAGTATGGTGCAGTAAAACTACTCATAGAAGTATTTTTTTCTCAAAAAGTTCCTCAAGTAAATGTAATGGAGTAAATGTAACTCGTTATAAAAAAAAAAAAAATTTTTTTAAAAACTTGCAAATTGAGTCCAAATATATGGTTCTGAAAAAAAAAAAATCAGAGCCAGTTAAATAAATAATATTCAGCTCTTTGGAGCAATTCAATTGAATTGTTGTACTAAAATGCAAAAAGATATCTCGAACCAGATATGTATATATTTTTTCATGCTAATAGCTATCAGCTATATTGTTGTCTGTGAGTAGTCTGTTCTATAACCCTAGCAAAACCACGTCTAAACATCTACCTGCAGTGCAAGCAATGAGTGCCAAGTAGTGGCAGCATATTGTGATCAGACACTAACTCCACTGCCAGGTGAATTGAATAACATTGATTATCAATTATATAGAGTAAAGTGGTGACAGGATCATGGGTACCGCAGGCCAGCCTGTAGGGTCTGATCCCACAGAAAAGCCAATGTAGCACAAAAAGACAAGGCTGGACACAATAGATAGATATCATAACTTCCAGTGAATAGCCTGCTGCTATAAATTTTAATCATAAATGAGCTCATTATCCTCCAGTGTAAATGTACTTTAATGGTACTTCATGTTGTAAAGCTCCACCTCTTTTAATGGATGTTTTTTTTTTCCAGCTTGACATGATGATAATGGCCCCTGTTTCACTTTGCAAATTTTAGTTAACCTGATTTACATTGTGAGGAAATGAGCTATGCTGCTTTATTTGGCTTTTCTGCTCCATCTTATCAGTAGCAAAGCAGCGGTAAAGAATTTTCCCCATAATGCAATGCTTTGTTTGCTATGTCCAGGAGAAGCGAGCGTGTCTCTGCATTCTGCGAGGGTCCCGCTGATCTCCGCTAAAGCCTGCAGTCAGCCTGAAGTCTATCAGGGGTACATCTCCCCTGGCATGATCTGTGCAGGATATCTAGAAGGAGGAACCGACTCCTGCCAGGTGATTTCTGGTTTTAGAGCTTTCTTAGAGACATTTATCGAGAAAACAGTTTTTTTTTTTAAAGTATAGTGTATACTGTGAATATGTTTCTGATTAATGATTTGGTGCTGGGTGGCATTGTGGCCTCGCACCTCCAGGGATGATGGTTCAATTCCAAGGCTTGGGTCTGTGTGCATGGAGTTTGCATCTTCTCCCAGAGCTTAGTGGGTTTCCTCTCACAGTCTAAAGACATGCAGATTAGGTTAATTGGCGTTCCCAATTTGCCCATAGTGTGCATGAGCCGTGCAATGGATTGGCACTCTGTCCAGGGTGTACCCCACATTGTGCCCCAAGACTCCTGGGATAGGCCCTTGTGACCCTATAAAGCATAAACGGTATAGAAGATGAATGAATGAATGAATGAATGAATGATTTACTACTGATTTGAGGTCACACTGTGCTTTTCTGGATGTATAGCTTCCTGATGTTTCATATCTTCAGTAATTATATTGAATTTGTTTTTCATATATTCTACACAAGAAAAGGAAACAATGCATTAGGTATGTGAGGTCTTGAAGTACTTAAGGGCAGTGTGGTTCGTCCTTCTGGGGGAATCGTATCCTTTTTAGTGAATGTTGCATCCAAAATACACATTCTGTGAATGTAAAGAAGACATTGTCTACAATAATTTGTGATTTTTAACATGATAAATAATTACTGTAAGCATTTCGTCTTTAATGACATTTTATTATTTTATTTATTGCTATATTATTAAATATTCAGTTTATTATTTTTTATTTCATCGTGTTATATTTTCTATAGCCAAGCTGTTTTTTGTCCCTGATCAATATTTTCTAGGGGGACAGTGGGGGTCCTCTGGCCTGTGAGGACTCATCCGTGTGGAAGCTGGTGGGAGCGACGAGTTGGGGCCAGGGCTGCGCTGAGAGAAACAAACCTGGAGTTTATACACGCATCACACAAGCACTCACCTGGATTCATCAACAAATGGAGGTAAATCAAGCAGTTATACATGCGCTGATATTCAGTGTAAATACACAGCTGTGACTCTTAAACTGCTTTAATACTCCATGTCTGTAACAAGAAATTACATTATGTGGAGTGATACACACTCTGAAACATTACAGTGCGGATATAGGAAGTGTGAGCTCTCTTTGAATGCTGCTCATCCAATCAAATTAGTGGGCCAGATGTGACTGTTGTATAAAAGTATTTAGATCTGATTCGATCCCATTACAAAGTTATGCAGTAAATCAGACTGTTTATAGCTGCTACAAGCTAAGTGTTAACAGGAGCTAACCTAGTTTAACAACCTTAATTTAAAAATTATATATAAAATTATTTAAATTTAAATTTTAATAAAAATTATTTATGCAATTATTTTAATAATAATAAAATGACTATTTTATTCCTTGCATAACAAAGGCATTTTTTCTCACATTTATGATAGACAATAAACTGCAATGTAAAAAGTAATAGAGCATTAAAAACACATTAAAAAGTATTTTGCCTGATTCTTTATTTAAAGCCCTGAAATAACCACATGAACATCTGTCAGAACAGATCTGCTTATACTACACAAAGCATCTCCAATTCAATCAAAAGGGTTTCATGGATGCTCATTCAACTCATTTCAATTTAAATTTGTTAACATGTTTATTGAAATAAAAATCTAAAGAAAATATTGGGGACTACATAAAACTACTTTACACTATTTAACATTAAATAATTTATAACATTTTATTTTCTTGCAGAGAGAAGAAACCCCGAAACCTTCTCCCATCAGCTCAGACAACTGACAAAGCTGACAAGATGATTTATAGATGTTTTTTTTTTTTTTTTAACTGAAATGAATTCATAACTGTTCTGGATTTTTTTATCCTGCACAGCTGTTAAAGACATTACAATAAACAGTGTTATCAATGCTGGAACGTGTGCTAGTCTTCTACATGCCTCATAACCATGTGTGACTGAATGTCTTTGCACTGAAAGCAGAAGGATTTAAAATGTTCAAAAGCATGCATTATTTTTATATTCGACTTATTTTACTAAATCAAATACTCTGAATTCTTCCTTTCACATTTCCATCACAATTAACTGTAGTGTCTCAAAGGTGCAATGTTGTCGCAGAGGTTGTAGATGAATGAGAAGATCACTTTATATAATGAAAACTATGTAGAATAATACATTTTCAGTTAATTAATGCTAATAAAATAAAATGAAAATTCACTTGGCCAATAAAATGGTTTATGCCACAGCAATGACGAATTTTGATTGGTCAGAAAACTTTTATTTTCTAAGCTCTGACAGTAATGCCAACAGTAATAGAGGAGATATTGATGCAGCATTCATGGAAGGAGTCTCCAGTGTCCGTACAAGTTTTCTGCCAAGTGCAAGTCTTCAGTGTAAAAAACTTTGTACATCCTTTGAACACAACTTCAACTTGGACATACAAAAGAGGATGATAAAAGCATGCCTATTTATAGTTGCTGTGGGATCTGGGATTCAGGCTTCTGTCAGACACTAGTTAGCTTTCGTTGGCCATGAACAAAACAACACGCATGGTTCAGAGACAATCCTGAATGACTTAGAAGTTGTCCCCAAGGAGACAAAGTGTTGTTCAAGATGGCATAACATTATCAGACATGTTTTCTTTCTGCATACATGACTGGTTCTGGATGTGGGGTTTAGCAGGCAGCTGCTCTCTCCTCTGTCCAGTACGGGGAACCGTAACGACTCACTTTTACCCATGATGTGACAGATTAATGCAATTAACGATTCTTAGAGCACCTGTGATGTAGCGTGATACATATAATCATCCCAGGTCTGTTATGCTCTATATCATGACTTTTGGAATTTTGGAATAGTTCAATCAGATTTTTCGGTTGGAACTAACTGTTATAATGTTATTTAACACACTAATGCTTAAATGGACTCTTTGTCTAGTAGGCTCATTAGACCCCATTATCCTTAAAAGAGGATAATTGTCTACTATATTGTGTGTATATCATTGGAAGATCCTCAACTGAAGAATACTGGGTATTACTCTTTTGCCAAACATGATCAATATCTTCCAACATAAAGAACTTGGACAGTAGGTTTCAGGTGCTAATAAATGGAAAGAGTGAAAAGAAATCATAAGGCACACAACATAAGAGTTTACATCTGAGAATTTGTCTATTTAGTTGCAGCTGCACGGTGGTGTAGTGGTTAGCACTGTCGCCTTGCACCGCCAGGGTCCGGATTCGATCCCCTGCCAGGCTCGATTCCCGTCTCTGTGTGCATGGAGTTTGCATGTTCTCCCCGTGTTTGGTGGGTTTCCTCCGGGTACTCCGATTTCCTCCCACAGTCCAAAGACATGTAGGTTAGGCTAATTGGCATTCCCAAAATTGCCCATAGTGTGTGAATGAGTGAGTGTATATGTGTGTGTCTGTGCCCTTCGATGGATTGGCACCCTGTCCAGGGTGTACCCTGCCATGTGCCCTATGTCTCCTGGGATAGGCTCCAGGCCCCCCGTGACCCTGAATACAGGATTAAGCGGTATAGATGATGAGTGAGTGAGTGAGTAGTTGCAGCTGTTAACACCTTTATATGCAGTACTTGTATATGAAATGTATTCATTCCATATTTTCCACAATTGAATCACTGAATAGCTGCTAGCTTCAGTTTGATACCAGAAACTTAATTAAAGCTATAATACAGTTCAAAGTCAAGTTTGTTCAGCTCTTCAGTATACGGAAGAGAAAGTTTTTATCTGGTTTCACCCAGAAGACGATGGGTTCCTCCTCTAGTGTTTTTTTTCTAGCCACTGCTGCCTTTTGCTTACTCATTATTTAAACTTAACTAAATTTGCAAATTTTAGATGTTTATACGCTAAAGGGGTTTAAAATGGGGGGGGGGGGGGGAAGCAAACAGTCTGGACTTTTTGAACACACTAATGTATTTAATACTTATAAGTAACATTTTGAGACAGTTTTATAAATTGAATTTCAGTTTCATAATTTCATCTGTAAACCCATGAAATCTAGATCAGCAGCTCTGTATATGTCCTTACAGGGAACTGTGTGCCCTGTGTATATTTCATTCACTCAGCATGTTAAAAGATGTATTTATTAGCCGATGAGCTGTTTATACAGGAAATAAAATGCAGCAAAATTGAGAATCAAACATCTACATGTAGTCTGATTCTTGCTACTATCTACTTTTACTGAGTATAACAAATTCCCATCTTTATGGCTAACACAACTAAAATAGATGAAGCCACTGATCATCTACTCAATAATACATGTGCTTTAGTTACTTTTACAATGTAAGGCATAGTTTGAGCTAACTTATGTATGCAAAACTTTAAAAGTCTGTTTTTTTTCCTTTGTTTTCTTATAAAAAGTTACAAAGCCCTGAAAACTGGGCGACTAACTAGCATTTTTTGTACATAAATATTCCTTATAAAACGAAAAACAAAACATTAAAAAGAAATAAACATTTTGTTCTGAATATATAAAAATAAGCATCTCTCGTTTTTGCTCTCGTGGCACGGTTGTGAGAGAGAATAAGAACAGCAGAGAAAAACCAGCATGCAGAGGGGGGAAAAAAACACAATCACGCCATCACAAGCACAAACTCACAACATTTTGGCATCCAAATGTGTAATCGTAGAAATGCAAATTGTGTAACAAATTCTGAAGAACAAGAGTGTCATATACTTGGGGACATTTCTTTTTTTTTCTCTTTCATTTCTTTCTTTTTTTTTCCCTTTTGGAGTTATTCAAACAAAAAGTGCACTCACCTTGATGTCTATGCAATAAAAAACATCTCATAAATTAGCACACCTGTCTGTAATGTAATGCTCTTTGTCAACTGTGTGTGTTTATACACTTTACTTTAAGGGGTGTTGGAGATCATTTCTGTAGTGCAGAAGTATCAGCATTGCAAAATCAGCGCCACGTTAAATCTTGTGTGTGTATGTGTGTGTGCGCTTCATGCGCACACGCTCAAGAGAGTCAGTTACTGGGAGTGAGACCCAGATCAGTCATGTTAGCTGAAGACAGGTGTGTGTCGCCGTCGTCCTCGCTGACATCAGATTCATCTTCGCTGTGATTACCCATCATGACCTGCTGCATGGCAAGTGTAGCTCCATCTGAGGACAGAGTTTGGTAGCCATCCATGCTCATCCCAACTGCAATTATGTTCACTAAAACAACAGAAAAGGCAGGTATTACATTACACTACAGTGTGTGATTATAACAGGATATATAAAGCTTATAAAACTTCTGGAGGATGATCACTAGATTATAATTTTTTTTCCTAATTTTGTTAATTTTTGTGATGTTTCCCCGTTTTCTCACAAATTTGCTTTTGCTAATTTTCCAATCACTCACCAGGGAGACTCAAAGCTATCATGTGCTTCCTTTGAGACATATGAAGCCAACTGCAATGTTAAAACTTGGCAATAGGAAAAGCTATAAGAGGACATATGTGCACATGCACTTTATGTTGTCTTGTGTAGTCTTTTGTATAGTTTTTGATAATTTATGGTGTCAATTTGGTTTGTCTTAGACAGTCAGCTAATAGTCCTCAAGACTTTTGCACAGCACTGCAACTGTCTATTATATTTTTGCTGCACTATAATTATTATAGACTGTTTCTATTTTATCCGTTTTCCACCCACATCGGTTTTCATTTGGCAGCACTTTACCCACAAATGAAATTCTGCTGATGAGGTTCTGTCTGCTGATGCATTTCATCCTTGAGAGTGCTTCAGGCAACCCTGCTTGTATGACTTTAATAGTCATACAGGCAGAAAAAAAAGTAATCCTCAATTAAAAATGCATAAAACTGGCTCTTAAAATAAACACAGAGGGCATCACGTTATTACTGACATGGCTCTGTGCTTCTGTTGTTTTTCTTCTATCACAGTTGCTGAAATTTTACTCACAGTCTGTACCGTGTTCCATGTTGAACTGTTGCGGGGACACAGAGGAAGCGATCGAATCGGGCCAGAAACGCTGTAAAGGGCGGGTCTGTGGAGTCTTCTTCTTGGATTTGGGCATCTCTGAGGAGCTGGCGTCTAACATTGGCTGCAGGATCCGCCTCCGTGCATTAATGAACCTTGAACGAAAGGGCAGTAATGATTTTCAATCAATCAACAATGAGTATGACAGTATAAACTATTACAGATAAATTTGTTGTAATGTAGTTGCTTTGGAGATATACTCAGAATGTCTAATCTTTTACTCTAAATCAAATCATATATCTATACAAGTGTAACATACCAGTTGTTGACCTGTAGCAGAGTGAGGTTGGTTTGATGAGCAATCTGTTTTTTCTCATCTTCCGTAGGGTAAGGGTGCTAGGAGAGAAAGTAGCAATTATAAACTAAGAGCTTAAAAAATATGAACAGTATCATGTTTCATCATCATCATCATCAGTGTCACTCACTGCGATGTGCTGGAAGAGCCATGAGCGCATGATGTTGGTGGCCTGTTTGGGGAGAACGCCGCGCTTGTTTTTGGACGAACTGTCTTCATTACTGAAGAAACCCAAATCCTGATTCATCTGCAGCTGTAAATGCTTAGAGAAAAAGAACAGCAGGTCGGTGTGTTGATCTGGGAGTGTTTGAGTTTGTTTGAAGTGTGTGTGTGTGTGTGTGTGTGTGTGTGTGTGTGTGTGTGTGTGTGTGTGTGTGTGTGTGTGTTTGTGTGTGTGTGTACAGTGGTGTGTGTGTACAGCTGTTTGTGTGTCAATGCTCTGAAGCAATTTGTATGTGCTTGCATATCTGAGGTCCACACCTGGGAGCTCTGATTGTGTATCTTGCTCGGTGAGATGGTCTGAGTCATGACATGACCTTGAGGTGTGAGTACTGTGACTGGTTGATACACTGCACCACCTGGAGGACCCACAAACCAAGCATAAAATAAACAATATAAAAGAAACTCTTAGAGAAAATAACTTCCATATTTCCATACCAGTTCGCTCTAATAACACTAATCTACAGTATTGTGCAAAGATCTTGATGCTCCCCCATTTCTTCATATGAATTAAATTAAATTATGTAACAAATATTTTATGTGACAGGCTGCAGAGCACATAAAGATTGGTTCAGCATCACCAGTATACCAATCACCCACCAGATCATGCGCCATCATCTGCACCTGATTCTCACTGGTTCATGCTTTGAGTTAGATGTTTTTTAAGCTTAAATAATTCATAGGTTACTTGAAGGGCTAAACAAACAAAAAACATTCCTCTGAAACTAGTCAGGTACAGGGACTGGCCCGAAAAAGCTCGGGGGAACTGTTTCCTCGAGACATTAAAAATACAAGACAGTCGGTCTCTTTGACAACAAAATATGAAGAAATTAGGCGTGGCCAAATGTTACCCTTTACCCAACAACATACAATATATATCCGTATACATGCATGTCCAATCCTTTATTGAATATGTGCGTGTGAGAGAGGAAACTGGATTGTTTTTTCACCATCTAATATTGTCTTTGACCTTAAAAACACTCCTCAGTATAACTATAGTTTTGGATGAAACATAGTGTTCAGACTTCAACAAACATTTTTTTGTCACTCAAGCGACATAAAGTATAAAATAGTTAGATAAAATATCACATCTAGATAGATTTGGCACAAAGTGAGGTTACTTGAAGCAACTATGGACTTGATCTCATTTTGCTAAACTGACTTTAATTTGTGTTAATATTTTACAATGTGCTCATATATGTCAGTTTTATTCTTGTGTGTGCTGGATGTGTGTAAACAGTATGTTTTAGGGTTATAGAGACCTCTACGAAATGGTACCTGAAATCATTTGCGATTGACTGATTGCTGATAAGTTGCCTTGTTGCATAGGTGAGGAAGGAACCACAGTGCCCTGGGTGTCCTGTTATAGAAAGAATCATTATAAAAATAAAATTAAAACAGCAAAAAATGACAGGTATATACATCATGTGTGTTATGAACTCATCGTCTATGTTAAAAATGATAACATATGAGTTGTAACATGACAGGATCCGAAGCTTCAGAATGTTCCTGATACATTGAAGATCTTTCTAAATTCAGCATGCTCGTTAAATATATAAAAGTACGTCTGCAATGTTCAGTGAGAAACTTTATTCATGCACCTACAAACACTGCTGCAAACCCTAACCACGAGTACTGTTCGTTCCTCATAGTATCACATCCAAACAAGTGCTGTACCACCTCACCTCCAACATCACCTTTGATTCTTTGGTACTCAGGCTAGCTGGGCAAAAATTTAAAGACGACTACACTTATCTTACCTGAGTGTGCAGAGGAGAGTAGGGACCATCTGTTTCTCCGCTCAGCAGAGTCTCGCTGTTCATCTTGCTCCTCAGGCAAGAGATGTATCGGCTACAGAAGTCTTTACACAGGTCGCTGACCTTCTCCAGCTCCAGAAGGTGAATCCTGAGAACCTGAATGGCCTTCACCATCTGATCACACAGGCACAAGTTATTGCAGTTTAGAACATCGTTTTAGTTAATTCCTTTTAAGGGTTACCCTGTATCATTTACCTCAAATGGTAACATGATGAAACTATATATTTCAACATCAATATCCCAGGGCTAATACTAAGACTAATGTATTATTATTAATGTATTACTAATTGTATTATAAACAATTGAAATTAAATTAAACCCCAAACTGGGATGTATAGAAAAGTCTTTTTTTTGTTACAATATCTTTACATTTTTTTGTTAAATTATGAAATATTTTATTAATCTCAGAAAAGTAAAATGATACAAAGTGATCCTGATAATACCACTATCTTTTAACAAGTTACTGACAAAGAATGGAAATCAGAGCGCAACTATCTTAAAACAGGGGTTTCAGAACTATCAGGTTGTGCTGTATAAAGCAATCTGGGTCTGTAAAGTCAGCGATTTATAGTAATTTTGAAAATATATATTTTTTAATAAGTTGCACATAAAGAGCAAAAACAATATCCTTTTAAGGTCCATTTTTACTACTGGGATTCTCACCAGGTTGTCTAGCTCGGCATCTTCGCTGAAGAAGGCCTTGGCATCTTTCTCTTGATTGTGAACGAAATTCTGGATATCGATATCAAAGCTTGCCGATGTGACGCACTCTGAGCTCTGAGTAGACTGTTCACACTTCTCGAACAGCAGGGCCAGGAGAGGAAAGAGTGGATGTCTGCAGGTCCACATAAAACAAGACACGAGGCATTAGAGACGAACAAATATAAAAAGAACAAGAGAACAAAAAGACTCAACAAGAGGTGGAGCACCTGGGTGCGATATGAAATACCACAGATCCACTCTTTTGTAAGATTGGCTACATCCAAAAAACACATAAAAAATATACTCTATTGCCAAAAATATTTGCTCGCCTGCCTTCACATGCATATAAACTTGAGTAACATCTGCTTCTTAATCCATATAGTTTCATATGATATTGGCCCTTTGCAGCTGGTATGAAGTCATGTTGGAACAGCAAGGGACTGTCCCCAAACTGTTGGGAAAACGTTGGGAGCATGAAATTGTCCAAAACGTCTTGGTATGCTGAAGCAATTAAAGTTCCTTTCACTGGAAGTAAGTGGCCGAGTCCAACTCCAGAAAAACAACCCACCACCAGTTCCAACATGACCGTGCACCAGTGCACAAAGCAAGGTCCATAAAGACATGGATGAGTGAGCTTGATGTGGAAGAACTTGACTAGCCTGCATATCAACCCGATAGAACACCACTGGGATTAATTAGAGCGGAGACTGAGAGCCAGGACTTGTAGTGTCTGACCTCATAAATGCAGTTCTGGAAGAATGGTCAAAACTTTCCTAAACACACTCCTAAACCTTGTGGAAAGCCTTCCCAGAAGAGTTGAAGCTGTTATAGCTGCAAAGGGTGGGCCATCATCATATTAAACACTAGGATTAAGAATTGTATGTTACTCAAGTTCATATGCATGTGAAGAAAGGCGAGTAAATCCTTTTGGGAATATAGTGTAGTTTCGAAACTAATAAAAGAAAAACTCATTTTCATGTATGCCATAAAGGATTATTTGCATAGAGAATTTACTGCGGAATTGTACAACACTTGCTTTTTCTTTCATAGGGATCCAGACCTTAATGTCATACCATTTATTAGGTATATTCTAAATCAGTAAATGGGTATGACTCAGTTCATGTTCATGTATAAAATTACCTGTATATAGAAGCTTTATCTGTGTCCATACGATTGGACTCAGCAAGAGCATTGTTGCAGGTTCTTCCCATTCCTGTGTCTGCAAAACTTTTCTCTGGATCACCGTCTGTCTGTTCAACCCCCTGGGTGAAAAACATAAATTAATGTAACAGCTGGACATTAAAACTGTGTTTGTCGTAAGTGGATAAATCGCTTCAGGCTGTGTTTCTACAGGAAAATAATCAAGGACATGTTGGAGTAGTGTGGCCTGACACTATCATTTTAAACCTGATTATTTTACAATACCTGTATGTCCTGAAGTGTTTTATTATTTGACAATAATTCCAAATTTTATTTGTTAAGAGAGTCAGATTATGTGCATATGATTCTGTGTAACATCCATGAAACAATTTAGTCCCCATTATCAGGTATGCCGTAAACATTCATTCCTTCATCAACCTAATTTTTTTCTTTTTCATAAATTAATTAAACGCTCTTGAACTGTTACATAAATGTCTCTCATGAAATAATAAAAAAACACACAATTTAAATGTGTCCCTGTTAAAAACCCTATAAAGCTACAAAAAAAAAACAGATTAGAATGAGTGCCTATTTGTAAATTATATAGGATAGAAATTAATAGTGCATACAAGCATTATTACCTACATTATTACCTAAACTTTTAACAAATCAAACAAAACATGGTAAAATGAAGCAGTATAAAAGTAGCATCATTGTGCTTTACAAAACTGAGGTCAAATAAAAATGTTTAAACAAAAACCTGCCATCATATCAATATTGCTTGCGAGTGTAAACATGACAGACGCACCTTTTGCACTCTCTCCTCGTACTTGTGCATTGACACAGGCTGGCCTGCCATCATGTTCACTGTAGACACTGCCAACACTGACACATTATACGGGCAGGCTGAAAGGTGTTAAGAAACAAACACACATCTGAATTACAAAGTAATTATACATTTAATGACTATTTTACCATTTTATCATTGTATAAACTATAGTATAGCATTACTGTACGTTACCTCCTGCCACTACTCCATTCATGAACATAAAGAAAAAAAGCAGTAACAAGTGCTGATAAAGATTCTTTTCAGCAGTGACGCTGATGTGGGTGAGTGTGTCGACACCAGGATAATTTTATGTGATGTGACTTAATACACATTGTTAACTCACTTCATGATACTACATGAGACATACTGGAAAAATAGTCACACTTCAGCTGTTGTTAGATTTTAGTTTTTTTGCTGCTGAAATGATTTCACCCCAACAGTGAGGCGGGAAAATATTTAAAGAATAAATCACTTCGTCTTTGGACTGGAGTACCTGGAGGAAACCCACCAAGCATGAGGAGAACACGCAAACACACACAGACCTGAAAGCAGGACTCGAACCCTCAACCCTGAAGGTTCAAGGCCAACCATTACGCCACTGTGACACTACTTCATCATATTTAATAAGCCATATTTCCTTGGTTGTCTCTTGCTTAATGCTAGGTATGACAGACAGGGACTAGAAAATGGGGCATATTGACTTTAGTGTGCTAAAACACTTCCAACTATAACAAAGGCACTGTCCCACACTATGAGGTATATCCCTGATCTGCGCTATACTCTACTAAACACACTGTACTCAACTTAACTGGGAGTTTAAAAGTAATCATCAAAGTAGAGGCACTATGACGCAAAGACGTGGGGTCTGTGATTTTTTTTTATCTAGCTGCACCTGTATAAACCACCACCAATCCTTGTCAAATGCAAAAAAGGTACATCTATAAATAATGTAAACTTGAATAACAAAGTCTGTGGGTGGAAACAAAGTTCCAATAAACAGATAAAATAAACAGCAAATAATGCACATTATGTTCATAAATTTGTGAACCCTTGACCATCACACACATTAAACATATGTATGTTACCCCAAAGCTTCCTCAAAGTTTGAAATGCACAACTGTATTGGATGGCTCTTCCCTTCACAGGAACTCAACAGGCCCAAACCTGTTCGACCATGGCAATGCACATGAGCACACAATAAAGCTCCAATAAGACATGCCTTGTCAAGGTTAAACTAGACAAGAGCCCCAACCTCAACCTCACTGAAACCTTCTCACCCCAACATCAGCACCTGACCTCACTTATGCTTGCGTATCTGAAATTTCCACAGCTACATTATAAAATCTCGCATAAAGTCATCCAAGAAGAGTGAAGATTATTATAGGAGCAAATGGATAAAATCTGGAATGTAATGTACAACAAGCACATATGCATAACACTCTTTTCTCTTTTCCAGAGCCCGGGCCAGGATCAGCAGGCATGCATGAGTCAGAAAGGAATGAGTCACTTCCTCAGTTAGGGCAAATCTTTTAGCGCAGGACGAACACTGATCTGTCCTGGCAAGATAAATCCAGGATCAGGAATTGTGACCTTGACTAGATTTTGACAAAGTTTGGACACATCTTCTAATTCCACTGTCTTTCCTGATTTCTATTGCTTTTATACATTGTAAAACAATGCTGAAGGCATCCAAAATATGCAATAATTTCCTTTAAACAGTTGATATTGAGCTTGTGCTCTGTCCAGCCTTTATAACATCTCTAATCTGAGGTGCTATTTGTTAATGAGTGATTTCTGAGGCTGGTAACTCTAAATGAACTTCTCCTTTGTAAACTGAAGTGTAACAACAAGCATTTCATGAGTGTCAAAGACTTTTATTGACAATTACTTCAATGAAAAGTAATTGTCTTTTTTTTTCAAGACCTCTGCAGTTCGCCCTTGCATGCTGTCAATCACCACATCCTGACTGATATCAGCCCATTCTTGCATAATCAATGCTTGGAGTTTTGTCAGAATTTGTGGGTTTCTGTTTTTTTTCACCTGCCTCTTGAGGGATTTCCGGGCCATGGACCGAAAATTTTGATGCCCGAGCAACTTAGTTATCATTTTTGCCATATGGCAAGGTGCTCCATCATGCCAGAAAAGGAATTGTTCGCCACCGAACTGTTATTGGAGGACGTTTTTATGCCATTCTTTATTCATGGATATGTTCTTCAGCAAAAATGTGAGTGAGCCTACTCTCTTGGCAACCCCACACATGAATGGTCTCAAGATGCTTTACTGTTGGCATGACACAAGACAGATAGTAGCTCTCACCTTTCTTCTCCACACAAGCTTTTTTCCAGATGCCCCAAACAATCAGAAAGGGGATTCCTCAGAGAAAAGGACTTTAACCCTGTCCGCAGCAGTTCAATACTGGTATCTTTTACAGAATATCAGTCTTTCCCTGATGCTTTTCCAAGAAAGGAAGGCTTTATTGCTGCCCTCATTGAAATGTATGAAGGTGAGTGCTACCATCAGTCCTGTGTCATGGCCAGGAAACTCCTCAGATCTTAATCCCACTGAGAACTTGTGGAGGCTGGTGGACAAACAAAAGCCAACAAATTTCGACAAACTCCAAGCATTGATTATGTGAGAATGGGCTGCCATCAGTCAGGATGTGGTGTTTTTACAGTTATCTGTTCTAGTGTGTTTTTAATGTCGGAGAAAAAAGGACTAGCAACGCAAACATTGCGTGTACACGTTTTTTTTTCGCGTTTAGAGCCAATATGCACGTATTATACCCTGTTAAACACGTGCACACACTTATTAACGTTAATACACATTTAATAAAGACCTGGTGGTAGGAGACGCAAATTAGCCGCGCTAGCTTCTAAACAAACCTATACGCTAAACCTAAAGTTTTTTTCCCCCTTTCGTTTATTAGTTTGCTTGTTTTAAGTAACAATAAATGTAAGATTTTGTTGTTTTAATTAATTAACGCAAATGCTGCGGGGAAAAGAACTATTTTCAGATTTTAAGCTACAGCGCAGCGTAAACAGCTTCGGCCTGCTAACTCCGCTAGCACGCTAATCACGATTTATAGGTTTATCACATTTTTAATCACACAAAACAAACAGCACATAATATAGTGACGTATGGAAATAGGTTTTATTTTCATTTACCAATTACAGCACAGAGATTAACCCATTAAACGATTAAAGAAGGGTAGTTAGCCAGCTAGCTTTGTTTACTACAGTTTACTAACAATGCTAAGCTAGCTAAACAGCTAATACGCGATATAATAGCCTAAGTACAGTCTAGTATAGAAAATACAGTTTAATATGTTCATTGAATGACAAAGTGTGACAAAGTATTAATAGAAAAATTACGCTTTATTTTAATATATAAACATAAGGTTAAGTTAGTAAGACTCTTGTTTTTCCAAACTGTAAAATAAATTAAATCCCCAGATTATATAATTTGCAAGTATTATTATTATTGTTGTTAATAATAATAATAATAATAATAATAATAATAATAATTGAAACAATTCTGTTCCCCTGTACAGAAAAAAAGAAAGTGTGTGTGCTGCTGCTGCTAAAGCCGGGCCTTGGCTCAGTCTCATCAGTCTTCTAATAAAATCCTCCTCTCTCATCATAAAGCACATACTTTATCACTTTCTCTCCTCAATATGGTTTCCCTGGCAGCACACTAGTTCTTTAAAAAAAATAATAAACTCCCACTGACAAGCCCCCAGAACACCTCTCAAATGTCGCTGTAAGTGCCCAGGCCCGGGGCATTTCAGCGCACTGCCCGCACACTGTTCTGATTGATAGGTAAAGAGGAAAAAGCAGAGTTTTGAGTGACAGCTTACCTGAGTGCCAATCTTCATCACACTGACAAGCGGTTGCAGCAATCGGGATCCACTGTGGCCGCGTTACGTCATCACGCACACGCACGCAAGCCGAAAACGATGTGATTATTCATGAAGTAGGCGGCACCCGCCGAGTATCGTTGGTGTTGAGCGTCATCGCGTAAAAGACACGCAAGACGTTATCTTATGTATATTCATAAGATAGGCGGAGACGCGAGTTCATAGCGCTAGGACGCCTCCTGCCTTAAAAAGCAGCGGGGCAGAAAAATGGGGTCGGGGAAGCGCATGTCGTTTTAGATTTAGATTTTTGTTCATTAGCTTTGGCTATTGTTACAGGAGTGGAAAGACGAAAGATATTATACAGAATGAGCAAGTCATTTCCTATTTCAAAAACTATTATTTTTAATTCTGGTAGATGCTAAACTTCATTTTGTTGCTGAGTATCTGTATTAGGCAATGACAGTAGCGAGAGGAACAGAGAGAGAGAGAGAGAGAGAGACATCTAGCACATGTTTTAAGATATAATTGTTCATATCCAGACAATTACTTTATGCTCAGTCTGTATTTCTCACTGAGATCTTTTATTAGTTAAATTAGTTTATTTGACTAATTACTTGAAGTGACATGATTCGAAGCTTTCAGTCAACCCTCACTATCATTAAACACTTTATCCTAGTGGTGGTTAGGGACCATTTAACATCACTTCAACTACTGGCATTTTATTTGGATATGGGGAAAAGATGCAGCTAAAACACTTTTTTTTTTTACAGCTAAAACAAAAAAGTCAGAATATTATTGAGCTAAACATTATTTAGCCTAAAAATAAATCAGTGGCGAGTGGGTCTAGGATTTATTTGGACACAAAGGATTCTCTGCCTACAAAATGTTTGCACTTTTTTCTCATTCTGAAGTCACTTCAAAATGTCAATAAACTGACCCGGGTCACTGACTGTTTACAGTATGTACTTACAAAAAAAAAGTGTTGTCGCATTCAAAACTCAGATCAGGATGTAATGTACAGTACCCTTATTTATGCATTTTTATCAGAATATAGCAACAAAATATAGCTACAAAGGAACAACCTGTTCTTGGTTTAAGCTCAATTTGCTGCATTTGTTGAACTACACTGGATTAAGCAGACTTGTGAACGTTATGTGGCCCTAAAACAAAAACACTCAAACATTTTAAATTGTTTAATTACTGTAAATGCTTTAATGGGATTACAAGCATTTCATCAGACAATGTGGTCAAGCATCTGAAAGACAAATCGGCACAACGCAAAAGCAGTAGGACGTGAATCCCTGTGGAGAGCAGGAAGGAGATCACAGGCCCCCCTGAGGGAGAGATCAGTGCTTGGGTGAGGGCCTTCCCGTAGAGGGCTGGGGCATACGCTGGTTGGCCATCTCCACATCCATGTCCACGAACGTGTACACGTTGTAATTGTGATGTTGCAGGTTCTTGTATGAGGTGTTATCGAACGGCTCAGGCTTGGGCTCGGGTTCGGGCGCCGGGGCTGCAGCAGCTTCTACGAAAGGCGGACATAAAAGAGAGCAAAAATAAGATACTGATAACAACTACACATTAAATTATTCTCTTATTTAAAGAATCCAACATAAGCATTGAAACAAGTCAATGCATCAAATATTATATTATATTATCTATCCACTTTGGTCCAAATGATTATTACAAACTTTACTTATTTAATTTATCAAAGTTAAATTTTCTTAAAAAAAAAAAAAAAACTTTGAGGAAATATAAAGCCATATTTTTACACGTCTATATATTAGATGCAAAGAAATATAATCCTTACAGGATTAGACCTCCAGCTTGTTAGAAACAAAATGCATCCAACATTTGTCTCAACACTTTAACTACTTTTTACATCCTGGCTTGAAAGGAACATGGATGGGAATATTCACACTTCTGCCAGCATTGTTTTACAGTAGTTTCTTCCTACACTTTTCCATGTCAGTCAACCCTACCCGTCCCCCTTTGTCACACACAATAAAATGAATGGAGTGTGAATGGCCCACGGTTTCTCACTTAGTCCAGACAACTTCCAGCTTCTATATTTTAAAATAACTCACTGTTTTCCATTTCATGACTAAACAGGAATAGCAAAATAAATTTGATTCATTTAAATTATGATTGATTTTATATGGCACACTTTCAAGTATTCCTTTTTTTCCCTGTACATTTTAACCACTAAAAACTAAATCCAACCCAAGTTAAGTGTTACACACAGCTGTGTGTGGGTTAAGACATGCCCTGGGGTTTATATTAAACATGGATATAATCATTGAGACTTTTAAGGCAGAACAGAGAAACAACATGAAAAGATAACAGAGAAGGTAGCATAATTGGTAAAGGGAGGGGCTGCATGTATCACTCAGATCTGAAGGCATCGTATGGTAATTAGACACACAAAGAAAGAAAAGGTGAGAAATCAGCAAGAGGCGACTTCGACCAAAACACCATCCACCTGTGACGTCTGACACCAGGACAGCGATTAACATATTAATAACAACAGTATCTACAATTTACATTACCTGGCACAAGTTGCATTAAAAGAACTTGACCATTAACATTAGAACATGAATGTGTTGAAAAGGAAACAGTACATTAAATGAAAAATATAGCAAATATGGTAAACCAAATACAGTTGAGGGAAAAATTAGTTTTCTTCAGATGTAGAAAATAAAATGCAACCATTAAATAATAGAGTAACGGTGCATGTTTTTTTTTATAAAAGGTCCAGTACATTCTAATATGATGCTGCTTTAATGTAAAATTTTCTTTATACCACAGCTTTGTTGATTTCTTAGCCAAAAGGTGATAACTAATCTAAGCAAGTTCCATATTAGCAACGCTGACAACAGTTCAGGCTGTAAAGCAAAATCATGAAGATCTGATGAACTAATGAAGGTTTAGCCTGAAGGACAGCCTACATGAACTGAGGCAAAAACTGTTGAGATGAAGTTTTTTTGGGAGGTGATGTTTGTTTAGCAGTTTTGGAAGAAGCCTTCCATGTCATCATTTTGTAACAGTCAGCAGTAAAGGGTTTGCATTTATCCCTAAACATACAAAGATCTTCCAGATCTAGTCATCTTCAAGACAGGCTTCAGTACACCTCAACTGTACTTGATTATTTTCCTATGAAAGCAAAGTTGAATTTATTACATATACAAACTTTTGCACTCAAATATAGAATAAACAGCTGTCTGTCATTATGAAAAAAGAAAGAAAGAAAGAAAAGGAGTGGAAGATATGTTCAGTTATGTTTGAGTGTATGGAAAAATTATATTTAAGTGGATGAGAAAAGGCCATTTACATTTTAGGAGATTCACAGATACATAAAACTTGAGTATATTAATTATTATATATAATATAATGTATATGCTGATGCATTATATTAATATAAATATAATATAATATGAATTCAGTATATAATATAACTTTGTAAAATGCCTCTGGTTATGAAATGCAAATACATATTGCAATACTTAACAGGGAAAAGGAGAAAGACCCCAGGTATTAGATTTGAGGAACTCAGAATGTATATTACTACAGCGCACAGGTAATTATGCAGAAAGATTAATAAAAATAAAACAAATCATCCAATGTAAACACCAAGATAGCACCCGGTACAATCAGAATCAGGTACAGAAGAAAGATGGTGTCTAAAGATTTTAGGCCCAAACTATGTAGCACAGAGAGAAAACAAATCAGAATTTTCACATTTTAAGGCGGCGGCTGTTTGTAAGAATTTATCGCAACACTCATTCATTCACTCTTTCGTTGCGTGCATGCAAGGAAATCAGACCCAAGCATCCAGAGTGCAGAAAGGCAGACATGCTGGCATTAAAAAGACGGAGCATCCGTCAGTCTATAAATGTGCATCCTCATTCGATATACACAGATCAGCCATAACATTCAAACCACCCACCCAATAATATCCGCTGTAGTATGTAATTTAGTGCCGCTAAATCAGTTCTGACTGGCTGAAGGGTCATGACCTTTGAAGGTGTGCTGTGGGATCTGCCACCAAGTCATTCGCAAGTTGTGAGATGGGTCCAATAAAATAAAATAAAAATCCAAATTATTTGTGGAATTTGCATCCCAAGTGAACACCTTGAATTCTTTATCATGTTCCTCAAGTTATTCCTGAATACAATTTACAATGTGGCATGGTGCATTATCCTGCTGGAAGAGACAACTGCTATTAGGGAACATTGTTCTTGGTCAGTAACAATGTTTAGGTAGGTGGTACGTGTCGAAGAAACATCCAGAAGACTGGGCAGATCAAAGGTTTCCTGTTAGTACACTGGCCAAAGCATCACACCGCCTCTGCCAGCTTCTCCATGTATCATCCTAGTGCCATCTCTAAGCACCTGGCCATCCATAAGAAAGAAAGAAAGAAGAAAACATGCTTCATCAGACCAGGCCATCTTCTTCCATGAGTCCATCTTCATCTACGCAGCTGGATAAGCAGCAAGCTGTGATGCACTATGACTTCTGAGACCTCTCTTATCATAGCCAGCACTAACTTTTTCATGAAGTTGTGCTCTTTTGTTGGATTGAATCAGATATCTTCGATCCTAATGCCCAGCAGTGAGGTATGGGGGTCCGTGACCCTTTCGTTCGTTTGATAGTTGTCGTTCCATGGGCCACTTTTGGTACGTACTAATCATTGCATACCAGAAACACCCTACAAGACCTGCTGTTTTGGAGATGCTCTGACCCAGTTATGCAGCCATCACACTGTGGCCCTTGCCAAATGTCTCAGCTCCTTATGCGTGCCCATTTTTCCTGCCTCAAACACATCAACTTTAAATGCTGACTGTTCACTTGTCCCTTATATATCCCAATCCTTAAAAGTACCTCTGTAATAAATTAATCCATGTTACTCACTTTACCCATCATTTGTTTTAATGTTATGGCTGATTGGTATAGACTGAATTGGTATTTTAAAGCAATCAGAACTCTAGCAGATATCTTTGGGGGAGAAGCAAGAATTTAAATACCAATTTGGGCTACAACCAGCATGCCTTGATTTTCCAAATCATTTTTAAAAGGTCTATGTGCTTAGAAGCTTGCTCAGAGGACTGAAAAGGATTTTGTGTGTACCCTCTGGTGCAGCTGCTACTTCAGGTTCGGCTCGGACTTCTTCTGCATCAGCGCTTACAGGAGCGGGGTCGACTAACTCTTCAGCAGCAGCGACCGCTTCTGTCGTCTTTGGTGCTGGTTCGATTTCGACTTTGCGTTCGAATGCTGTTTTGGGAGCAGAATCACGGACGACTTCTGGAACGGGTGTGGCGGCTACATCAGGGGGTCCTTCAGTGACACGTTCAGGGATGGCATCAGAGATGTCTGAAGTCTTAACTTCCACACCTGCTTGAGCTTTAACACTGTCAGCTGTGCATAAGACAGGAGCGGGGTCGACCATCTCTTCCGATGAGGACCCTGCTTTGCTTGGAGCAGACACTTTTTTGGACGTAGATTCACTCACTTCTTTGGCAACTTCAGGTGCTTCTTTAGGAACAGAATCAGCTTGTACATGTTCAGGAACAGCTTTGGTCTTCAGGTGTGAAGCAGCCTCTTCACTCACAGCCGAGGACTTTCTTCCTTTCTGTCCTGCTTTATCTTCAGTCTGGAACACCGGTTCTTTCTTTTTGGTCTTGTCTGGTTTTTCATCATCAGAATCCGAGTCGGAATCCGAGTCGGAATCTGAATCACTGGATGAGGAAGATGTAGCGTCATCATCTTTAGGTTTACCTTCAGATTTTGGTTTCTTCACCTCACTACTAGTTGGACTTGTTGCGTCTTTTTGAGTGGCTGTTTCTGTAATCAGTGTGCCAACATCACAGCTTTCGACTTTGGCAGTTAACGGAGAGGGTTCTGTACTAGCGGCACCTGCAGCCACTGCACTCGCACCTGTTATGGGATCACCACTTTGCTTAGATTCACCTAGTGCATCCCTCTGACTGAGAAATCCTGAAGAAGAAAGTCTAGCAGGGAAGGCAACAGTAGTCTTGTAGGCTAGCAGAGATGCCCTCTCGTCTGGGGCCTCTGAGGCTGAGAAAACGGCAAATGGGATAAACATTGTAATTTCTGTTTAAGACAAGCATGAAACCTTGAAATCCAGGAAGCAACATCGCTGCAGAGAGATCCTGTTAACAGCATTAGTCTGAAGCATGCACTCTGTAATCTTAAATATCGCAATCTTATTTTAAAGGAGAAGTTTGTAACTTTGTAACTGCTGTCTGTAATGTGAACTGCACGTAAAATGAAAAAGCAGACCGACGCATCTGTCTGCTGAAATGACTTCTGATTTATGAGCCGACTTTGAATCACACTTTTCTGAAGTACTGTTGCAGTGATGTAATTACTAAATGTTTAGAAACTCACAAACTGCTCCTTTATTTTTTTATTTATCCAAATGATTAGACACAACTTTTAGATAGATGCGTTAAAAAGAGCTTGAGCTAGAAAATATAACTCATTATGCAACTAAAACGTTGTCCTTTGTGCCATGAAAGCAAGGTCCAGTTTATGTATATGTAAATGTATATAAACAAAAGATGTTATTGGTGTTGTTAATTTAAGCATCCCAGGTGTGTTTTACAAGGAAAAAGTTAAGATGAAGCAAATAACTATTTCACCATTTTTCGAAAAGATAACTTATGATTCCTAAAAGTGAAATATATAAACCAATATGGAAGGTTAAAACGCATTACCTCATTCTACACACTAATTACAAATCAACATAAAGGTTATGAGCAGATCTGTGTCTTATAAATCCATAGGCAGAGCATGGTTTTAAAAAATAAAAAATAAATAAATAAAAACACGTCTGTGTGATGATGTTAGACAGTAGAAGCACTAAAAAAAGCATGGCAATGTAAAATATCTTGGGAAGGTTAAATGTTAATCAAGACAAAGAAAAAGCCATGCTCTTACTCTTACTTGAAGCTTTCTTTGCAGGTTTCTTGGGTGGCTGTGCTTTAGTGCATAAGGCCGCAGTGAGTGGGGTTCTCAGTGCACCCCAGCCATCCTGCTGGAGACAGTTATAGTATTTATTTAAAAGTAAAAAAAAAAAAATGCATACAATTCTTATCTGTTTAACGATTTACCCTGATGAAGACTGAATACCGAAATTATTACAACCAGAATTAAAAGACATTTGTAACTCATTATATAATGACATACAAACAAAAGTGCAAGATTATTAGACTCATAAGCAGCAGAACAGCTTCAGTATGCCTTGGATTTGATTTGAAACTGAAATGCTGGTATTTTGAAGAAATCACTCTGAAATCTCTATTGGATTTGTTTATTAGTTTTTTTTTTTTAAGTTGCTTAGATGTGAATAAATAAGGAAACATGGAATCTTGGCTGTTCCATTTCTTTTAGAGTGTGGAAAAATGTATTGTACAGTCAAAATAAAAATATGGACATGTTTGGATCTAGAACAATATTGGATTTTTTTCAAAGCTATGAAATAACACATACAGCATTAGTTTGTGTGTATCTAGAAGGTGTATCTAAACTTTTTTAGAAAAGGTCAAAGTTCTTCTTTGACCTTGCACACAACTAGTCAACTCAACAAAATGTGTCATGCAGATGTGGGAAAAATAATAAAAAAGTTACACATTGTTATGGCACTATTACACTCGAAGACATGTAGAGAGATAGATGGATATTTTAATCCAAGATAGAAATTTACAAAAATGGCATTGTGGTTTGATGTATCCATGATGTATTTTACATTTCATGGGCCTTAATCTGATCCGGTCTAAAAAAATATTAAAAATATTAAAGCTGAGGTGAAAAAAAAATACAAAACTGACTCCAAAACATATATATATTTTAAAACTCGTTTTTCCATTTATAATGGAGATTTATAAACTTGTCGATTGGCCAGTGACCGGAATTGGCTGGTTTTCACTTTGATTGTCTGTGACCGGTGATTGGCCAATCAGCCTCAGATATGAACGATTCTGTACTGAGTACAGAAGCATCCAAGTGGCTTAACAGAAACACATTTTTACAGCATTACATCATCGAAAAATCATGCACATTAAATCCCTCTGATGTGACATTTTCTCCAAATTATGCCATATTAATCATAAATCTGCGCGCCCGCCTCAGAAGCCCCGTGTCCTCGTTTCACCCGCAAGCTCACTGTCAAGTTGAGTTTTGAGACTTTGAAGACATCTGAGGCGGTAAAATGTCACCACATTTCATCCCTTATGGTAGGAGTGAATAATTTGCTATGTTTGTTTAGAAATAATAATTATGATGGAGGACAGAGATATGTGCGGCTGCACAGTTAAATGTTAAACTCTTGTATTTGAAGTTAGTTTGTATTGTTTAAATGATGTGCTTGGCTTTAAAATGAGGAAACTAATGTTATAAGGAACGTCTATGTTTAAATAACTATCAAACTTTTTTAAAGGATTAAACAAAATCGGTGAAAATGTAATATCGAATCGGGATATTTTTTTGAAAATCGCTATACTTACAGCATCTCAATTTTAATAGATTCTCACCCAGGTATTTTGATTCCCATATTCATGACTCATCCTTTAATAATATAATAGATTATACTGATTACTATATCTTGTGTGTGATTCACCATTAATGCAGCAGCTTTAGTTTACGCATTTGGCCTGTTGTCGATAATGAAGAGTTAGTAAAAACTGTTCACGATACAAAGACAGCTAAATATACATTTAAATAAACTCTGTTTTATTGTAGTTTTCATATATTTTAAGCCACATTAAATCTTCGAACCAATTATGTAAGTCGCGTTATACTGTTAATAAAATTACTTATTTAATCATATCACGATTAACACAAAAAGTTGTGAATTATACCTTTGTTTCACATGGTTTTATATCACCCTTTATTCTGTGTGCTTATCTACTTTACCTTCAATAATCCGAATCGTCCTAGCCTAAGCAGGGAGGTCGCCATCTTTGTGTTGCCGATATTATTGTACGTGCAGGAAACAAGGAACGTCATACAAATCGTTCCGGGAGTAAATAAAAATATATATCATTTAAGACTTTTTTTTCTTTCTTTTTTTTTACTAACAAGTTCTATTATGCATTACTACAATCTTTAATACAATCCCAATTAATCTCTAAATGTCACTGTAGGAAATAATAATAATGTGAATATACAATCAGTGCCTACCATATTGGGTTCTGTATATTACAGTGGCTTTATACCGTAGCTGCACTAAAGGTACAATTTCACTGACTTACTCACTGTCTATACTACTTTATTCTGTATACTTGTTTGCTGGGGAGCCTGGAGCCTATCCCAGGTGACTTACTGTAAGGCATGAGGCAAGGTATCTAACTCTATTCACACATTACTCCCAATTTGGGAAGGCCAATTTGGCTAATCTGCAGGTCTTTGGACTGTGAAAGGAAACCAGAGTACCCAGAGGAAACCCAGCAAGCATGGGGAGAACATGCAATCTCCACACAGACCTGAGGTAGGAATCAAACCCGGACCCTGGAGGTACAAGGTGATAGTGCTAACCACTGGAATGAGAAAAAAACGACTTACACATACTGGGCAAGTGGGAAAGACTAACTCTATCATGTTGGCAAAGCACAGGTCAAGCTGGTAAAACTGCCACACCATCTTTGTCAACAAATAAGTGCTGACAACGACTCCTGATTTTCTGTTTCTAATCCAATATAGTGGGAAAGGTGTTTTGAAACAGGCTAATTTAAGACAATTATATATTTTCATTTTCATATATATTTAGGTATTTGCTACACGGTATTTATTTAAATTTTTGATTTATATGCTTTATTTATATGTTTTTTATATATCTTGTAGTTTTTGTTTTTAGCATTGTATTAGTAACTTCTGGTCAGTTTTCACAATACCCTGTATATAAAAGATATACATTGTGCAATCTACAAAATGTCGTGTTACTGTTTCTATTGCTGGATATCTGGAACTTCCTTTGGGATCAATAAAATATCTCTTTAGCTAGCTCGATAGCTAGCTAGCTATACATTTATTGGCAACATGGAAGTTAAAAAATTAATTACCAGCTGCGAAAAAAGATACTTTGCTTTTTTTCACGGTGGTTCTTAAAACAGCTACACTAAAAGTATTTGGCCAAACCTGTTATTGTTATTGAATTAATGTGTTTCAATCAGGCCCCTTATTTCCAGTGAAGGGTAATCTTAATGCTTCAGCATACCAGGACATCTTGGACAATGCTATGCTTCCAACTTGTGGCAACATTTTGACTGCAGAAACAATCCAAATTAGGAAATACCAACTGTCCTAATCTGCATGTCTTTGGTATTATTGGGAGGAAGCCGGAGAACCCGTAAGAAACCCACCAAGCACGGGGAGAACATGTAAACTCCACGCATACAGACCTGAAGGCAGAACTCAACAACAAAGAAAACATTTTATTAGCCACGAATTTAGTAGAGATCCACAACCAGGTCAAAGGCAGAAAAACGATCACAAACATGGATATATTTATTTTTTGTTTTCTATTAATTGTTCTCATAGAAACTGAGTAGAAATTCAAAAGATAACATGTAAATGCATACAATATTTCACAAATATTACATAATCTTCACCCCTCCTCAGATTCAATACATGTACAGATACTTTTCATATAAAAGCCAGTCTTATAAAATTACAAGGGGCGTTTAAGTCAAACCGGGACTTTTCATTGTGAGGAATAGCAAAACATAGTTATGTGACTAAAAACTTCATTTATTTACCTTTATAATCTCCTACTACTCTAATATACTTATCCTCACATTTCACAAGTCCTTGGATTCCATCAAGGTAGAAAGTTTTCTTAGTAAGGCGCAGCCATTACCGGACTGCCTCCTTCACGTTTGGCCTTCCTGTATCTCCTTTAATGGCCCAATGGCTTGGAGCGAGGTCAGGACTGTGGACTGTGTTCCACTTTCTGAATGTTCACAGAAATGACTGCAGGGGGCTCCGAGCCATCTCAGCTGCGAACGTCAGTTACGAACGCACAGCCTTCTTTAATATGTTTGCACCATTCGAATGTTTTACTGCGGCTATGAGTCTCATCACTGTGCTGTCTTTTGTCTTTTGGGAATGTTTTCATTCAAAGGAAATTTCATCTCAAATCTCGGTTTGACTTGAATGCCTCTTGCCTATGGCAAAGAGAGCAATCAAGGTCATCATATTTGTCCCAGATGGAGGCACAAAATGGCATAATGGTGTAAAAAAGGCTGTTTACTTGGTAGACACTTCATCCAACTTTGGTTCTGGAATAAAAATAAATCTTTTTAAATAAAGCCTTGCTCAACAGACACTGCATTCGGTATTATTACTAAATTTAAAAACATTTTATAATGCATGATTCAGGTAAGTACTATTTTCACATCAGTCTGTCATAAACAAAGATATATAGCTCAGAATTTGCTTATAGAACTAAAATTACATCATTAGCCTACTTGCATAAGAATGAATATCTACACAGGGTCCCATGAATGTATACAGTTGTTATCTATGCAGTTTTTAAAATCTCCAACTGAACTAAGGCAGCAATGTATAGTATTATGTTTTCTCAGTAGTCGCACCATCGTTGATGTTATCATGTGACCATCAGAAGAGAGGCAAATATTTTTCATGTCTGAAGTGTGTATACATTTTTTGGGCCGCTCTGGAGTTAACTAAAAACATTTTATGATTCTAATTTAATATGGCATATTATTATATGAGCTCAAATATGCTTGCTAGGCTTGCGTGACAATCCTTTAGCTTTTGTTGACTAGATTAGCCGCATGGATGACCAGACTGTATGAGCTCTTTCAAGCGAGAGCACTGTTTTAATAAAAGCTGCGCAACTGGGATGAGCAATTAGCTTGGGGCTATTGAGGATAAACCCATTGCTTCTGCAAGATCAGGTCTAATGACATTCTGTTGAAAGGGAAGAAATTCTGTTGAAGTAAACAACACAATTATGTATGCATTTATTAATTTATTAGCACGTTGTGTAAGCAAACTGTAGGATGAATATGCAAGATATTCAAGCAAAGCTTAGTTATGATAATTATAATAAACCTTTGACCCACCTGGAAAATTAAATTCTGGGAATGATTCCAGGTCTCCACCACCGTATAACCTTTGTAGTTTGGTGATTTCCTCAGCCAGGGTCTTGTGGTATTCAGGACCTGCATCAACTAGACCTCTGGTTCCCCTGATAATACAGGAGAACGCCATTAAATACATACATACTGTCCATTGAGTGAACAAACAGCAGTGTAATGTTCATTTACAGTAGTTTTAATTTTAAATAACATGATTATGAGGTCAAATGATTCAAATGTCCATTTCTGACTGAAGGCAAGCTTTGGAGACATCAGGATGAAAAACACTTACATTGTCATGGAGGAATAACTGTGAATGGAATCCAAGAAGAGTTTCTGAATAGGGTCCAAACCAGCTAACAGGCAAAGGAAAAAAAATCTTTTGAGGTGCTATTTTGACAAAAAAAAATTCTGATGAAGATTAACCTTTTCATTTATTACAGAATCCAATATATATCAATATATTGAGAAGTAGTTAAGGGAGGTGGTGTATACCCTCAGATGCTTCTACTTCGACTGGAGCCTCTGCTGCATCAGTAATCACACCGGCAATGCCCTCTTGATTTTCTACTGAAGCTGCTTCTGCAACAACTTCAGCAACAGTTTCAGCAATTGCGTCCACTACTTCAGCAACAGCTTCAACAGGGACAGTTTCTGCAATGACTTCAGTAACGGCTTCAGCAGCAGCTTCTAAGACAGTCTGAATAACAGATTCTGCAATTGAGGAAGCGTCAGTTTCTACAGAAGATGCTGCTTCAGCTGAAGTTTCTGTGGGGACGGCTTCAGCCATAACCTCTGGGGCAAGCTCTTCTGTAGGGGCTACTTCACCTGAAGGCTCTGGTACAGCTTCAGGGGTGGTTGTTTCACATGTAACTTCTGGGGTAATTGTTGAAGAAACTGCTGTAGTGGCCACTTCGGGTGTAACGTCTTGGGCAACTTCTGCAGACTCTGGCACTGCTTCAGTGGTGGTTGTTTCACATGTAACTTCTGGGGTAATTGTTGAAGAAACTGCTGTAGTGGCCACTTCGGGTGTAACGTCTTGGGCAACTTCTGCAGACTCTGGCACTGCTTCAGTGGTGGTTGTTTCACATGTAACTTCTGGGGTAATTGTTGAAGAAACTGCTGTAGTGGCCACTTCGGGTGTAACGTCTTGGGCAACTTCTGCAGACTCTGGCACTGCTTCAGTGGTGGTTGTTTCACATGTAACTTCTGGGGTAATTGTTGAAGAAACTGCTGTAGTGGCCACTTCGGGTGTAACGTCTTGGGCAACTTCTGCAGACTCTGGCACTGCTTCAGTGGTGGTTGTTTCACATGTAACTTCTGGGGTAATTGTTGAAGAAACTGCTGTAGTGGCCACTTCGGGTGTAACGTCTTGGGCAACTTCTGCAGACTCTGGCACTGCTTCAGTGGTGGTTGTTTCACATGTAACTTCTGGGGTAATTGTTGAAGAAACTGCTGTAGTGGCCACTTCGGGTGTAACGTCTTGGGCAACTTCTGCAGACTCTGGCACTGCTTCAGTGGTGGTTGTTTCACATGTAACTTCTGGGGTAATTGTTGAAGAAACTGCTGTAGTGGCCACTTCGGGTGTAACGTCTTGGGCAACTTCTGCAGACTCTGGCACTGCTTCAGTGGTGGTTGTTTCACATGTAACTTCTGGGGTAATTGTTGAAGAAACTGCTGTAGTGGCCACTTCGGGTGTAACGTCTTGGGCAACTTCTGCAGACTCTGGCACTGCTTCAGTGGTGGTTGTTTCACATGTAACTTCTGGGGTAATTGTTGAAGAAACTGCTGTAGTGGCCACTTCGGGTGTAACGTCTTGGGCAACTTCTGCAGACTCTGGCACTGCTTCAGTGGTGGTTGTTTCACATGTAACTTCTGGGGTAATT